>QNTS01001904.1:266381-292220 GCA_003317085.1 Hucho hucho
CCCCCCCCCCCAAAAGTTTTTTGGGGAAGCGGTACGGCCCTTCTAGCCAGGCGAAGCCCAACATATTTATCCCTCTCCGGGCTCCATGCCCCATATAGCTCCTCGTAACTCCCCCGCTCAGCTTGCGCTGATTTCTTCCTCCTCCTGGGACGACGATGCTCCGCCGTCTCTCTCCATGTCCAGGATTCCTTGTCTTCTCGCTGCTTGGTCTTCTTTTCTAGGTGGGTTATTCTGTCATGATTATCTCCTTGGACAGACCAATGCGCAGCGAGGTATCCAGAATACATATTTATTGACAAACGGGACTAGACGGAACAAAACAATAAACGAAGAACATGACGTGGAAACAAACGCTAAATCCTAAACTGGACACGGTGACATAAACCTAAACACGATGGCATGAACCTAAACACGATGGCATGAACCTAAACACGATGGCCATAACATACAGCAATAACCCACAAAACTTAAGTGCAAACCCCAAACATATATATGGTTCCCAATTAGAGGTAACGAGACTCAGCTGCCTCTAATTGGGAACCAATACCCCAACATAGAAATACACACCATAGAACTGAAGAAACCCTTACACCAAAACAAAACTAAACACTCCAGCCTGAACACTCAGGCCTGGACATTACACATATGTGATGAGTAAAGCAGTATGTAAACATTATTTAAACATTATTAAAGTGACTAGTGTTCCATTATTAAAGTGGCCAGTGATTCCAAGTCTATGTATATAGGACAGCAGCCTTTAAGGTGCAGGGTTGCGTAATGGGGTGAAAGCCTGCTGGTGATGACTATTTAACATGATGGCCTTGAGATAGATGCTGTTTTTCAGTCTCAGTCCCAGCTTTGATGCACCTGTAATGACCTCGCCTTCTGGATGATAGCAGGGTGAACAGGCCTTGGCTCGGGTGGTTGTTGTACTTGATTATCTTTTTGGCCTTCCTGTGACATCGGGTGCTGTAGGTGTCCTGGAGGGCAGGTAGTTTACCCCCGGTGATGCGTTGGGCAGACCGCACCACCCTCTGGAGAGTCCTACGGTTGCGGTCGTTGCAGTTGTTGTACCAGACGGTGATACAGCCCGACAGGATGCTCTCAATTGTGCATCTGTAAAAGTTTGTGAGAGTTTTAGGGATCAAGACACAATTCTTCAGCCTCCTGAGGTTGAAGAGGCGCTGTTGTGCCTTTTCACCACGCTGTCTGTGTGCGTGGACCATTTCATATCGTCAGTGATGTCTACACCAAGGAACTTGAAGCTTTCCACCTGTTTCCTGAAGTCCACGATCAGCTCCTTTGTTTTGTTGATGTTGAGTGAGAGGTTATTTTCCTGGCACCACACTCCCAGGGCCCTTACCTCCTCCCTGTAGGCTGTCTCGTCATTGTTGGTAATCAGGCCTACTACTGTTGTGTCATCTGCAAACTTGATGATTGAGAACAGGGAGTACAGGAGGGGGCTGAGCACGCACCCTTGTTGGGTCCCTGTGTTGAGGATCAGCGAAGTAGAGGTGTTGTTTCCTACATGCACCATCTGGGGGCAGTCCGTCAGGACCCAGTTGCACAGGGCAGGGTTCAGACCCAGGGCCACAAGCTTAATGATGTGCTTGGAGGGTACTATGGTGTTGAATGCTGTGCTATAGTCAATTAACAGCATTCTTACATTGGTATTCCTCTTGTCCAGTGCAATTGCATCGTCTGTGTATCTATTGGGGCGGTAAGCAAATTGAAGTGGGTCTAGGGTGTCAGGTAAGGTAGAGGTGTGAACTAACCTCTCAAAGCACTTCATGATGACAGAAGTGAGTGCTAGTAATTTAGTTCAGTTACCTTTGCTTTCTTGGGTACAGGAACATTGATGGACATCTTGAAGCAAGTGGGGACAGCAGACCGGGATAAGGAGAGATTGAATATGTCCGTAAACACTCCAGCCAGCTGGTCTGAGCATGCTCTGAGGATGCGGCTATAGATGCTGTCTGGGCAGGCAGCCTTGCGAGGGTTAACACGCTTAAATGTCTTACTCACGTCGGCCAAGGAGAAGGAGAGCCCACAGTCCTTGGTAGTGGGCCGCGTCGGTGGCACTGTATTATCTTCAAAGCGGGCGAAGAAGGTGTTTAGCTTGTCTGGAAGCAAAACGTTGGTGTCTGCGACGTGGCTGGTTTTCCCTTTGTAGTCCGTGATAAACTCTTCACCCTATATGGATGAGAATACATTTAAATTCCAAAGTGCAGGTGTACAGAGCCAAAACAACAACAACATGTGTCACTGTCCCGATACTTTTGGAGCTCACTGTATATCAGCTGCCTGCAGGGGTGTAGTGTAGTGTAGTGTAGGTGTGCATGCTTATTTTTTAGCTGTATTCACTCTGTGACGGTGACGGGACTAGCTAATTACAGTTACCCCCTCCTATTCCCATAGCAGATAGTGCACCAGTCAGAACTTCAGGACCAAAGCCTTCTAGCACTAGCAGGCTGGGCCAGGCTGGTTCATTTAAGGTGGTGGACACTGGGCCTACACACCTGCACAGACAGGACACGCACAAACATAACACACAGACATGCCAGTACACAGACAGGCATACACACACACAAACTTGCTGTTAGACGTTCAGGGTCTATAAAGTCTTACTGGATTTAGTTATAAAGTTTCGACCATACATTTGTTTAATCGTTTGAACTGAAATACCCAAACAAACCAAAACAGAAGAAGAAAATGGCACAAAACAATTCTCTGCAAATGGAACTTGGAACTTGCTTTGTTCCATTCTGTGAAAACAAACACATTCTGTAGGTGGAAATAGTCCTCTGTCATAATTAGCAGTCTGCCACTTCAGACACCACAGAACAACTTCCTTTACTAATTAAACTCTCTCTCTCTAAATACTTCTAAGGCCAGCAGTAAATACTGCAGGAGGAACAATATTACAATGTGACTCACAGACAAATGGGCCTTAATTCATTAGTATCTGTGTGTATATGGGTGGGTAGAGGGGTAGTGTGTGTGGGGGTGCGTCTGTGCGTATGTGTCTGTGTGTGCATGTGTGTGCGTGTATGTGAGCGTGCAATGAACACACTGCACTCTGTTTAAAGAGTGACTAATTTTAAAAAGCCTTGAATCACTTTCAAAACAGTCTACTGTATGTAGCATCGATATGAGTCAGAAACATTTATTCTTGTCTCAAAATTGACTACACAATGGAAATAGTATAATTTAGTTCATAAAGTCAGTCTCGTCTAAAATGGAGTTTGAAACATCCCTGCGTCACAACGTGTAAGTGAAGGTTGGGTTTTGATATGTCGTGTCTTTGGCATCATTAAAGTGAAGACTGTTATTTTATCAAATCAATTCTCTGTAATTATTATTACGTGATTAAACTAATCATGTAAATGTAATTAACTAGGAAGTCGGGAAACCAAGGAAAATCTTCAGATTACAAAGTTATAATTTTCCTAATATAACTCTTCAGATATTTTAATATCTGATCAATTAGTCTTCTAATTAATGAATTCATCTTTACCTCACGTAAGTCTCATTCCAAACGTCGTAAATTGTTGGTTATCTGCACAAACCCAGCCTTTACTATGAATGTTCCATACATCAATTGTCTTAATCATTTAATTATTAACTAACTAAATAATCACAGAAATCCATAAACAAACAACACAGTAGATATGGTTACAAGGAAATGATAGGGGAGGTTCCCTAGTGGGCTAAGCCAATATGACGGCTTGGTGGACAGAGGGAAGTGGATGTGGACTGAAAGGCGGGAAAGAACAAAAGGAGTCACTACACAGTTGATAGTTGTAGTAATTGAAATGCTAATCCTTTGCAAATGAACGCTCACTCATTCGGGAATAATTGCAGTCAATATATATTTACGCCCAGTGTGTCGTCATGATTGGAATCGTCCGTCTGTCTGTTGGAGAGTCAGTTCATCATCGTCTCTCTCTGCTTCACTGAAGAATAGTCTTTTGTGGTTAGAATGTATACTTCAGAGTACCATTCAGAAATGTTCTCATAGCATAGATGTTTCGGCGGTTGTCGGTCTTCACATCCCAGGTTGACATCATTTCTAGCTGCAGACTAGTAATTAGTATCTATGATGTGCTCTTATTCTGTCCGGGTCGATGACCAATTTTCACCCGTGCTCTCCGTGGTACGGTTAGGAATTCAACTACCATTGTAACCTTAGCGGACTGATGAGGAATTCCTCAGCAGGGGGTTTTATTCATAACAGTAGAAAAGGGCTGTTCCATGACGCCAGATCATGTCTGTGCTCACGGGGGCGGGCCAATGACTTAGTTAAACTTTAAAGGGAATACAATTCTCTTTCATTAAAGGTTTAACATCACCTTACATCATTTAACAAATAGTTTCATCTTTACTCATTCATTTTATACAATAATTAGATGCAAACCCCATAATTGAGAAATGTACATATTCAGAGATATAGTTATGTGTGTTTTCTGTCCTCTCTGAGGTCACCAAATGAAACACACTCGTCATACCCGTCCCTTAAGTGTCCACGGACCATTCCCACCTTCTCACAAGTGGACATTTTATATCAAATCCTCATTCTGGGGATTTAGGAGTTTGCCATGTAAAATCCTTTGTTCTCTCTATGTGTCTCTTTCTGCATGGCCAGGGGGAGAGAGTCTCCTCCAGGAATTTACGACCTGAGATAACAGAACCCGGGTGTAGGAGAGAGAGAGAGGGGGAAGCCACTAGCTATAACCAAAAACACCACTAACATGGGGTGAACAGCTGCGGAGATTGCACTCTATACAATAGCATAGACAGTGAGGCAGACCTGCTCAGTAGCTCCGACTGTTTACATAAGACAACACGTCATGCATTTTTTTACTTGAGAACTACTGCACCAAACACCTTAGTTAGATGTAAAATTGCGCAACTAAAACATCCTTGGCAAAAATGTCAAAATGAATTATACATTTCTTGAGTTATCTTGGATTCATTCTGGGTATTTTGAGGAAGTGAAATATGCTTCCGCGTCTACAGTGTCTCATGGGGGACAAACATCATTAACCAAGCTGAATCGGTCAGGAAACACACCTCCAAGACTGAAATCTCGTTTTCTAATGAGCAACAGAAAAACACATGCCAATCGGCGTGTTCTGTGGCTCTTTATCAATACATACTGTCATTCAACCCCAGCATTAAAGTTTCCATCTGTGGTCATAACAGTTACGTAAGCCTGTCAAGGACAAGGGGATTACAAAGTGACCGTTCTCTCATAGAAAGAGATCAACAGCAGCTAGAGAACACTTTGGTGCCATTGTGTTGAATAGGCCCATTAGTGCATCCAAATTGCATATGACTCATCTGAACTTTTCAGGTTTCTATGGAGGAGGAGGCTGTTACACAACACATAAGCTCCCTCTATCAACAGTTTTTTATTGCTCTAACTAGCAAAGTAATGCCTTTTCGGAATAGCAATCCTTTCTATCCCACTGGGCACACATTGATTGAATCAACGTTGTTTCCACGTCATTTCAATGAAATTACTTTGAACCAATGTGGAATAGACGTTGAATTGATGTCTGTGCCCAGTGGGATCCTTTCTCTCCTCTCATGCCATGTGAGTCACTGTGGATAAGAGTGTCGGCTAAACAAAAAAATTGAATAAAATGCCAGTGTTACCTCTGTTGTGGCAAAGGCAGCCAACGTTACTAACTGTTGGTTGCTGAATACTTCCGCAGCATAGGGGAGATAATACAACGGTTTCTTTAAATGCTAATCGGGGTCTGTATAATGCATCTCAGATCTCCCAGTTCTGATCTAGGATCAGCCCCCCCTGTCCATTTCATCTAATTAATTGTGCTCTAGAAGGTAAGTGGCTTTATATCAGCACTCCTACTATGAGAAGTTTGATACAGTACACACAACCCAGATTTCATGGTTAAAGAAACCACCGCTTTAGACGTATGCTGGTTGACGTTTATTGTCATGAGTCTTGTCCTGGAGGCAGAACTGAGGGACTTCCCCTTAGATAGGCCAGCTGCAAAGTCAAAATTGGCTATATTGTAAAGATTCATTAAAACAAAAATGTTTGTATGTTATGACTTTGTGGCTGTGCCAGCTAGTGACCACTCTGAGCTGCCTCCAGAACAAGATTCATGTCGAAAAAGGCTAACCTGCGAGACATACAGCCCCTGGTCTCTTCCTCTCTGTCTCTCCTCCATTTTGTCCCATCCTGGATTATACACATGGTCTGCTCTGTCTCTCTGCAACATTCATCTGGTCTCTCTCTCTCTCCCCTGTCCTCCTCCAGGACTATGCAGAGATTAATTCCACCATGTTGCGCAGTGAGACCAACACAGCCCGCGTGGAGGGCCTCCGGTCGGGCACTGTCTACGTCGTGCAGGTGCGGGCCAGGACTGTGGCTGGCTTTGGCAAATACAGTGGCAAGATGTGCTTCCAAACCCTCACAGATGGTAAGGACCATGCAATAAGCCAAGGGGAGGAGGGGAGGAGGGGAGGCGAGGAGAGATGGTGGGGCATGGTGGTGTGGAGCTGTGTGTGTTAGTTTGTATGTGTGTGAGAGAAAGATAGAGAGAGTGTGGATAGAGACCAGGACGGTAGAGGGATTGTGAATGTGACAGTGGAGAGTGTGGATCACTGTCACAACATGTTTGTGAATGTTTCATAATGTATGAGATTGTGTGTCTATATGAGAGTTGAGAATGTTGGTTTTGAGTGTCTCTTCTTGTGTGTAACTGACTGCTTGATCCGAACTGCTTGGCTAATTGGTTCTTCATTGAGCCCGTCTGTTGCTGAGCAGCTATCCCAGAATGCTTAGCTGTGATTAGTGGCTGATGTGATTAATTATTTGCCACCGGGGGTTGGATTGTTCAGGGGGGCGCAACACCTGCTATACTGGTGTGTGAGTTTGGGTCCAGGTGTTCGTGTGTGGGCGTACTGTATTTCATAAACACAGCATACGTCTTCTTTCCTGTGCAATATGCTGTCAGATGATTTACAACACTCCAGTAGAAGTTACCCTTTGAGGCACAGATCTAGGATCAGCTTACCATCTCCGAATCCTAACCCTAACTAGGGCTGTCGTGGTGACCGTATTACCACCACACCGACAGTCACGAGTCATGACCGCAGTCACATTCCCTATGACTGTTGGTCACGGTAATCCCAATCCAAAACAGCGCAAATGAATGGCACTGATGGGTAGTTTACCAAACTTAGTAAATGCCCTCTATTCACTCTCGAAATACCTCATGATTAAATATGAATAATCTGAATGATGAGGACAAATAGTGATGGGAGTTAGAGTTCCCGTTCCGAAATGGACACGGGAAAGCCCCGGACCCAATATGCATACATTTGTTAAACTTGTTCTGAAAGGACAACTGGTCCAATCTGAGTGAAGGAAGCAGCAGAAAAGCCAATTGTTTTGCTACTTTATTAAACTGGAGCCATGGATAAATGGGGAGAGAGAGAGAGAGAGAGATGCAAAGAGCGAGCAGCTGTAGGCTATTAGGGAGCGGAGACTGTACGGTGTGTGAATATGTAAGACAAGGGAGGCTCAGAGTACTGGAGGGAGAGACCGCAACCACTGTTATCTTGTGCTAGACTAACTTCTTGTTAGTTATTTATCATCCTTACATAGTACCCATCTTGACTGCATCAAACCGAGAGAAGCTATCTAACTAGTCCTATAGTTAGCCTACACATAACTCCATTCAGGTCATAGCGTAAATAGCAGCCTACCAGTTGGCTTTTGGTCGTTCTCATTTCACTTTGAATTCTGTCATTTTAATTCCATCTTCCATTGATTAGATATCCCCCAACGTTCTTGCTAGACAAGCATAGCAACAATGCAATTGTCTCTCTCTTTCCGCTGGAAGCGCAAGGATCAGAACGCATGCATTTTTTGCGACTTTTTCCAAATCATCTGTATAGAGTTTCATCATGCAACATCGATAGCATCCTGACTGGTTGCATCACTTCCTGGTACGGCAATTGCTCCGCCTCTTACCGCAAGGCACTACAGAGGGTAGTGCGTACGGCCCAGTACATCACTGGGGCTAAGCTGCCTGCCATCCAGGACCTCTACACCAGGCGGTGTCAGAGGAAGGCCCTAAACATTGTCAAAGACCCCAGCCACCCCAGTCATAGACTGTTCTCTCTACTACCGCATGGCAAGCGGTACCAGAGTGCCAAGTCTAGGACAAAAAGGCTTCTCAACAGTTTTTACCCCCAAGCCATAAGACTCCTGAACAGGTAATCAAATGGCTATCCAGACTTTTTGCATTGTGCCTTTTATACTTTTATAGCCTCGCTACTTTTACAGCCTCGCTACTGTATATAGCCTTGCTACTGTTTATTTCTTTACTTACCTATTGTTCACCTAATACCTTTTTTGCACTGTTGGTTGGAGCCTGTAAGTAAGCATTTCACTGTAAGGTCTACACCTGTTGTATTCAGCGCACGTGACAAATAAACTTTGATTTTATTTTATTTGATATGTTTTGATTTCTAAGACATTCCCAGATGTATAGGCCTATCACAACTAAATAAATGATGGATGAAGCTATATTAAATGGACTTATTCAACTTTTGAAAATGTTGATGTTCGAAAGGCGGCTAAGCATGTTTATGTTAATTAGCGGTCAACTACAGTGAGATCGGCAATCATTTGCATACCAATTACCATCTGACAAAATGTCATGACCGCCACAGCCCTAACCCTGACCATTGGGGGGTTAAACACTAAACTGATCTTCTTATCCATGATCCGCATCTAAGAGAAAATCTCCACTTGACATCACAAATACCACACCTCCTCCTAATCTTCCTTCTCTCTATCCCCCACCCCTCCATCCTTATTTTCCTCTGTCTTTCCTTCCCTCCAATAGGAGGCCATTGTATGGTCAAGGTGATTATCAGTCATATAAACAACCTGTTCTGTTATACAGTTACAGTGATGATGATGAGGATCTCCATCATCATCTGTAGTTACCTGTGCAGAGCAGATGTAGCAGCAAAGCCCTCTCCTCCCTCTTCCTCACCCTCTGATTAGTATTTACCCAAAGCATGCACATACACACGCACACCCACACGCGCACACACACCACACACGCCAGACAGCATGAGGACCAGCTGACGGTACATCCTCTGGCTTGCTGCCACAGCACGACATTTATGGAGACAATTAGCACCCAGTGAAGGAGGAACAGAGGGACCCATCACACCCTACCCCTCCCTCCCCCATCCCCTATGTCCCTCACCCCCCCCTCCTCACCCTCCCTCGCTGCCTCCCCATCCCCTATTTCCATCACCCTATCCTCACACCCTCTCCCTACCTCCCCCATCCAATGTCCTTTACCCTCCCTTCCTGACTCTCCCATCCCCTATGTCCATCACCCCCTCCTCACCCTTCCTCCCTGCCTTCCCCATCCTATGTCCCTCTCCCAACTATCCATTCCTCTGTCAACCCCTATGTGCCTCACCCTCCATAGTGCCTGCCTCCCCTGTCCTCCCCACATCTCCCTCCCCCACCTCCTCTCTCCTGCACAACCCATCTCATCCCATTCTCCATCACTGTCTACCCACCTCTGGCCCTCCTCCCTCCCTCCTTCTCTCTCCCTAACTCCCCTCTGATTCTTCTCCCTCTTCCTTTCCTCTCCTCTCACAGTCGACAATCCCTCTTTTCTGTCTATCATCACATGTTTACACACATCCCCCAGGTCTCTTCACCCCACACCCCTCAACTGCCCCCCCCCCCCCCCCCCCCCCCCCCTCCACCCCCACCCAACCCCTCCCAAAACCATTTGATTGACAGGTGCAATGAGGAGGAGATGATTGGCCTTTCATCAGTAAAGGGTGTGTGTGGTTACAGCTTGTCAGTGAGGAGTCCTATTCTCCACAGTCAGGTGTTGATACCTGACTGATTGCAATGTGCTGTTATTTACTGCTAGGTATAGCACTCAGACAGTTGATTTCTGATTCTTCAAGCCAATCACCATTTTCACCTGTCTTGAGTTTAAGAGGCTGAATATAGCTTCACAAAGAAATAGCACACTCACCCTTTACAGGGAACAAAATAGTAGGCCTATAATTCAAACTATCAAGTGTGCTATGAGTACTAGCTTATTATTTTGTCGATATTTAAGCTACTATATCACCGCACAAAATAATTATTCTTTCTTCTCCTTTTTCACTTGAATCCCATTGCTGTCAGTTTGCCTGCAGCATGCTAAATCTTCCTTAAGGACATGAGACAGGACTGTGGCAGTTTAGTGTGTCTTTAGAAGTTATTTAGGCTACCCTCTGAACTCGTGACATTCTTCCTCCTTTCGTTGCTAACGTTTAGCTGTATTTTTGACTGTCGAAGAGCAGCTTGTGTTTGAACACCCCCAGTAGAAATTCCAAGGTGTTCTTTTGTGTCTGTCAGACTGTGACAGGGAGATTAGGTATGGCAACAGAAACACTGAAATACTTTCTCTCTCTTTCTATTGATCATTTTCTTTCTCTCTCTCTCTCTCTCTCTCTCTCTCTCTCTCTCTCCCTCTCTCTGTCTATGTAGATGACTATAAATCAGAGTTGAGGGAGCAGCTTCCTCTGATTGCTGGCTCGGCTGCAGCAGGGTTGGTGTTCATCGTCTCTCTAGTGGCCATCTCAATCGTCTGCAGCAGGTACTGTACGTTAAACATGTCCACCATGGCTGTGTTTATGGTCCATGGCTGTGTTTATGGTCCAACGGGTCACACACGCACGCACACACCTTACACACAAACACCTTACACACACACACACACACACACACACACACACACACACACACACACACACACACACACACACACACACCTTACCCAACCGTTAGCAGACACAGACAAACAGGCAGGCAATGGAGCCTGTCTGTAGGCCTTTCACATACAGTTGAAGTCGGAAGTTTACATACACCTTAGCCAAATACATTTAAACTCAGTTTTTCACAATTCCTGACATTTAATCCTAGTAAAAATTCCCTGTGTTAGGTCAGTTAGGATCACCACTTTATTTTAAGAATGTGAAATGTAGAGAGAATTATTATTTCAGCTTTTATTTCTTTCGTCACATTCCCAGTGGGTCAGAAGTTTACATACACTCAATTAGTATTTGGAAGCATTGCCTTTAAAATGTTTAACTTGGGTCAAACGTTTCGGGTAGCGTTCCACAAGCTTCCCACAATAAGTTGGGTGAATTTTGGCCCATTTCTCCTGACAGAGCTGGTGTAACTGAGTCAGGTTTGTAGGCCTCCTTGCTCGCACATGCTTTTTCAGTTCTGCCCACAAATTGTCTATAGCATTGAGGTCAGGGCTTTGTGATGGCCACTCCAATACCTTGACTTTGTTGTCCTTAAGCCATTTTGCCACAACTTTGGAAGTATGCTTGGGGTCATTGTCCATTTGGAAGACCCATTTGTGACCAAGCTTTAACTTCCTAACTGATGTCTTGAGACGTTGCTTCAATATATCCACATAATTTTCCTACCTCATGATGCCATCTATTTTTTGAAGAGCACCAATCCATCCTGCAGCAAAGCACCCCCACAACACGATGCTGCCACCCCCGTGCTTCATGGTTGGGATGGTGTTCTTTGGCTTGCAAGCCTCCCCCTTTTTCCTCCAAACATAAGGATGGTCATTAGGGCCAAATAGTTCTATTCTTGTTTCATCAGACCAGAGGGCATTTCTCCAAAAAGTATGATCTTTGTCCCCATGTGTAGTTGCAAACCGTAGTCTAGCTTTTTTATGGCGGTTTTGGAGCAGTGGCTTCTTCCTTGCTGAGCGGCCTTTCAGGTTATGTCGATATAGGACTCGTTTTACTGTGGATATAGATACCTTTGTACCTGTTTCCTCCAGCATCTTCACAAGGTCCTTTGCTGTTGTTCTGGGATTGATTTGCACTTTTCACACCAAAGTACGTTCATCTCTAGGATACAGAACGTGTCTCCTTCCTGAGCGGTATGGCGGCTGCGTGGTCCCATGGTGTTTATACTTGCGTACTATTGTTTGTACAGATGAACGAGGTACCTTCAGGCATTTGGAAATTGCTCCCAAGGATGAACCAGACTTGTGGTGGTCTACAATTTTTTTTCTGAAGTCTTGGCTGATATCTTTTGATTTTCCCATGATGTCAAGCAAAGAGGCACTGAGTTTGAAGGTAGGCCTTGAAATACACCTCCAATTGACTCAAATTATGTCAATTAGCCTATCAGAAGCTTCTAAAGCCTTGACATAAATGTATTGAATTTTCCAAGCTGTTTAACAAGAAATTTGTGGAGTGGTTGAAAAACAAGTTTTATTGACTCCAACCTAAGTGTAAACTTCTGACTTCAACTGTACATACCTACACACATAGCCAGCAGAAGGTAAACAAAGTAAAAATGAAAATACAGTGCCTTCAGAAAGTATTCACACCCCTTGACTTTTTCCACATTTTGTTGTCTTACAGCCTTACATGTACTCACTCTGTGTGCAATAATAGTGTTTAACATGATTTTTTAATGACTACCTCATCTCTGTGCCCCACACTTACAAGTATCTGTAAGGTCCCTCAGTCGATTACACTTTGGAGAGGGAAAAGAAGGAAGCCTGTACCGAATAAAAATATTCTACATTTAATAAAATTTTTATTTAATCTTTATTTAACTAGGCAAGTCAGTTACAGTTTTTTTTTACAATCGCTAACATCCTTTTGTCCAATTTATAGTCACATTTTCACAACATCCGTCTGTTGTGGACCATACCATTAACACAATTCATGTTGTTTTCACAGAATATGCAGTCAATTTACACGTTTCTAAAATGCTTACATTTTCTTTACATACAAGCTTACCCAATACCAAAATTATGGATCTTTCTTGTCTTATTTACAAATGCTTGTACAAACAGCATGCCAGAAATGAAGACTTATGTTTAAAACCTTAAATATATTATAAAGCCTCTAATTCTGCAACAACAGCAGCTCAAAAGCTATATTGAAACAGCTGAACAGAATTTTTGAATGAACAGACCATTGAAACATTGAGAAATAGCTGATTTACTGTAAGTTGTGTAAAATACACCAACCACAGCTGATTCCAATCTCAATCGGAGACATACAATTATATGGACATACACAGTAAAAAGGGGACTCTTTGGATTGATTTTGTTCAGTGTGGATACAGAACAACACAGAGGAGCAGAGAGAGAAAACATAATGTCTGGACAAGGGAGAGGGAGTTTTATTTTTTTATTTTTTGATTTTACCTTTATTTAACCAGGTAGGCTAGTTGAGAACAAGTTCTCATTTACAACTGCGACCTGGCCAAGATAAAGCACAGCAGTTTGACACATATAACAACACAGAGTTACACATGAAATAAACAAACATACAGTCAATAATACAGTAGAAAAAAGAAAAAAAAAGTCAATATACAGTGAGTGCAAATGAGGTAAGATAAGGGAGGTAGGGCAATAAATAGGCCATGGTGGCGAAATAATTACAATATAGCAATTAAACACTGGAATGGTAGACGTGCAGAAGATGAATGTGCAAGTAGAGATACTGGGGTGCAAAGGAGCAAGATAAATAAATAAATACAGTATGGGGATGAGGTAGTTGGATGGGCTGTTTACAGATGGGCTATCTACAGGTGCAGTGATCTGTGAGCTGCTCTGACAGCTGGTGCTTAAAGCTAGTGAGGGATATATGAGTAACCAGCTTCAGTGATTTTTGCAGTTCGTTCCAGTCATTGGCAGAAGAGAACTGGAAGGAAAGGCGGCCAAAGGAGGAATTGGCTTTGGGGGTGACCAGTGAGATATACCGGCTGGAGCGCGTGCTACGGGTGGGTGCTGCTATGGTGACCAGTGAGCTAAGATAAGGCGGGGCTTTACCTAGCAAAGACTTGTAGATGACCTGGAGCCAGTGGGTTTGGCGACGAGTATGAAGTGAGGGCCAGCCAACGACAGCGTACATGTCGCAGTGGTGAGGAGTATATGGGGCTTTGGTGACAAAACAGATGGCACTGTGGTAGACTGCATCCAATTTATTGAGTAGAGTGTTGGAGGCTATTTTATAAATGACATCGCCGAAGTCGAGGATCGGTAGGATGGTCAGTTTTACGAGGGTATGTTTGGCAGCATGAGTGAAGGATGCTTTGTTGCGAAATAGGAAGCCGATTCTAGATTTAATTTTGGATTGGAGATGCTTAATGTGAGTCTGGAAGGTGAGTTTACAGTCTAACCAGACACCTAGGTATTGGACCAGGGAGAGGAGTAGGGAGAGGAGTAGTTGGACCAGGGAGAGGAGTAGTTGGACCAGGGAGATGAGTAGTTGGACCAGGGAGAGGAGTAGTTGGACCACGGAAAGGAGTAGCTGGACCAGGCAGAGGAGTAGTTGGACCAGGCAGAGGAGTAGTTGGACCAGGCAGAGGAATAGCTGGACCAGCGAGAGGAGTAGCTGGACCAGGCAGAGGAGTAGTTAGACCAGTACAAGGGAGAAGGAGAGGTAGGGAGAGAGGAGTAAGAATGCGTGGTGGTGTTCAAAGGAGAGTAAGAGCTGCTGTCACTGATGAAATAAGAGCCACCATAATATACCATGTGATAAACCATGGTCTATCACTGAGAGAGGCTAGTGAAAGAGTCCAGCCTAATCTCAGATGGTCAACTGTGGCTTCCATTATCCAGAATTTTCAACAAACCAACAGGTATGTAATGCATTTCACAAGGGCTTCTTCTATCATTACTGTTGCTATGGCCCACAGTAATTGTAGGCCAGCAGCCATTTGCAAATACATATGTTGTATTTTTGTTCCTCTAAGGGATACAACGTCTTCCTCCCTCTGGGGGAAGAGGAAAGCTCCTCAGTGAAGACCAAGAGCATGCCATTGTAGGATTGGTCATTGCTGACAATGCAATAAAACGGGGAGAAATTCAGACCAGAATTGTAGAGGACAACCTAGTATTTTACAATGTGGATAGCATCAGCCTGACTATCATTGCTCGGACTCTGACCAAACACAGAGTTCGAATGAAACTTTTGAAAGGAACAGTGAACGGGTCAAGGAACGCTGCCACCAATACGTCCAGGTATAATGTCTATTCAATATGTCTCCTTCTATAGTGAGTTTTACACTATGCTACTCTACATGTAAACATGAGTTACAGTATTTGGAGCGGCAGGGTAGCCTAGTGGTTAGAGCGTTGGACTAGTAACCGTAAAGGTTGCAAGTTCAAATCCCCGAGCTGACAACGTACAAATCTGTTGTTCTGCCCCTGAACAGGCAGTTAACCTACTGTTCCTAGGCCGTCATTGAAAATAATTTGTTCTTAACTGACTTGCCTAGTAAAATAAAGGTAAAAAATATATATATATATACAGTATGACATACTAAAAAGCATTTATGCATACTGTGTTTGATTTCTTTCATGGAGTTGGAGGCTAATCAGACCCGACATTAAATAATTTATGTAGATGAGGCAGGGTTTAACCTGGCAAAAACACGTAGGCCGGGAAGAAACGTCATCGGGAAAAGGGCCACCGTTGATGTGCCGTGTCAGAGAGGAGCAAATATCACAATGTGTGCTGCAATCTGGAGTGCTGGTTTGGTCCTGCAGAAATTCCAGATTGGTCCCTACAACACTGAGCGCCTTCTTCTGTTTTTAGATGACCTCCACCAACAACTGGTGCCAGAAGCAGAAAGGGAACAGGTGGGAGGAAACATGAGCACATTTGTGATTGCATGGGACAATGTAGCATTCCACCACTCACCTGCAATCACAAACTGGTTTACAGCGCATCCAAGAATGGTTTCGCTTTTCCTCCCCGCCACTCACCTTTCCTCAACCCCATTGAGGAATTCTTTTCTGCCTGGAGATGGAAAGTGTATGATCATCAGCCACATGACCAAATGTCCCTCCTGGATGCAATGGATGCCGGCTTCAGAGACATCTCAGCTGAAGACTGCCAGGGGTGGATAAGGATTGACAAATGTTTCTATGAAAGGTGCATAGCGACAGAGACGACATAAGATGTGATGTGGACAAGAACATGTGGCCAAATGCTGAAGATCGTATAGATTAGAACAGGACAGTGCATTTTTGTGTTTTTTCCCTTCTGTGGCTTTTTTACTGTAATTGTGTTTTATTTTTACACATTTGGAACCAGGACATGTATGTTGGATTTTTTTGTTGATCACTGGGAGCAATTTCATGTTGCTAATAAAGTTTTTACTGCAGCAATTCTGTCACTTACACATTTTTTCTACTGTACATTCTATAAAGTAAAGATGACTCATTCACTTTTAAATAGTATGTTGCCAAAAATGCACACATTCGACACTCAACCAAAAAATGTAGTGTGGTTTACAGTTAAAGGAAACGGAATCATAAAAAACAATGGATTTCGTATTGTCTATTGTATGCAGATAGAACTGAAACATGAAAAGTAATGCAGTTTTTGTAATGCCATCAGCTGTTAGTATTTTGAAAGTCGTTGTGCTGTGATTGACTATATGTTCCTCTTGGATAGAAAACATGCTGGTGTTTTGACTGAATGATTAGATATTGAGTCGGATTTGCTGTGTTTTGATAGAGTTACTGTATGTAGGGAAAGTGTTTTTGCATTTTGAAATGTAGAGTTAGTATTTAATGAACAAAATGTGGTTTTGAGCAGAAAATGTACTATTTGGCTAATTGTGTGATGTAGGTGTGTTGCTGTGTTAAGAGTTTAGAAAAAGTATCTCAAGTATAGGTAAACGCTTTTAGCGATTGTAAAAAACTGTAAGAACAAATTATTATTTACAATGACGGCCTACCAAAAACATGCATCCAGTTTGCAATAATGACGGCCTACCTAATGCATACAGTTTTCAACAATGACGGCCTACCTAATGCATCCAGTTTGCAACAATGACGGCCTACCCAATGCATCCAGTTTGCAATATAAATACAGTGGTGGCTGTATCATGTTATGGGTATGCTTGTCATTGGCAAGGACAAGGGAGTTTTTTTTTATAAAAATAAACGGAATAGAGCTTTGCACAGGCATAATCCTAGAGGAAAACCTGGTTCAGTCTTCTTTCCAACAGACACTTGGAGACAAATCCCCCTTTCAGCAGGACAATAACCTAAAACACAAGGCCAAATATACACTGGAGTTGGTTACCAAGATGACATTGATTGTTCCTGAGTGGCCTAGTTACAGTTTTGGCTTAAATCGGCTTGAAAATCTTTGGCAAGACTTGAAAATGGCTGTCTAGCAATGATCAACAACCAATTTGACAGAGCTTGAATAATATATATTTTTAATAATTTGCAAATATTGTACAATCCAGGTGTGCAAAGCTCTTAGAGACATACCCAGAAAGACTCACAGCTGTAATCGCTGCCAAAGGTGATTCTAACATGTTTTGACTCAGGGGTGTGACTACTTATGTAAATTAAATATTTGTCATTATGGGGTATTGTGTATAGATGGGTGAGAAGAAACATATATTTAATCAATTTTGAATTCAAACTGTAACACAACAAAATGTGGAATAAGTAAAGGGGTGTGAATACTTTGTGAAGGCTCTGTAACTGTTCCATATCTGTATTATGAGTACATTTCTCTATGAATCGATCCATTTCACATGTGGACCAAAGCGTTCACGCTGAGTTGACCTGAGTTAACTGACTCAAACCAATTTCATTCTCAAAAGTGTGTTACAACACCACGCTACTTTCCACCACCTCCTCTCTTCAGAAACATTTAAGTTGAGTTTAGAATTTGCAGCAGTCCAGTATGCTACCAGTTAGTATCACAGCGCCCTATCAGACACGACAGGGTATTTGACGACTGTAAGAGCAGAGGAGAGGGTTAGGAAGACCGATAAAAAGCTACAGAGATGTTATCACATCTCTAATTAAAAAACAGCTCATTCTCATTACACTTCATTTGTCACTGCAGCTAACTCTAACCCTAAGCCACGGATTCAGTTTCAGACCGGTCGCTTTCAGGCCTTGGTTAGTGAGACTCCGAGACAGATTTAATGATTCCTCTTTACTCCTCCTTTCATCCTAAAGTTGTATTTAAAAAATTATAATATTCCACAAAATAAAACTTTTCTTTCTCTATCTCTGATTTGTGTTCAGGAAACGTGCGTACACCAAGGAAGCGGTGTACAGCGACAAGTTACAGCATTACAGCACAGGAAGAGGTAAGTTCACTACCACAGCATCATATACTACAGATCCTGGTTAGATTCCAGGCTGTATCACAACCGGCCGTGATTGGGAGTCCCCTAGGGCGGCGTACAATTGGCCCAGCGTCGTCCGGGTTAGGGTTTGGCCGGGAAAGGCTGTCATTGTTAATAAGATTTTTTTCTTAACTGACTTGGCTAGTTAAACAAAACACATATCATATGTCCATCATGTTCTATCATTTAGGGCAAAACATTCCCTCAACGTTCTAAATGACCTTGACTGACACTCTTGATTGACACTCAGCTTGGTTCAATCACGCACAGGCCACATTAAGGGCAAAAACAATCCTTCCATGTCTTTTGCGTTTTACTATAGAGGGAAAAAACACCCCTTCTGATCAAACATTGAGGGCTAAAACATCCCTTTACACTTTCTAAATGACATTACTTGACACTCATCTCTCAGAGTTGTAACCGTGATTGAACCACACACAGTTCTGTCACGCTGAGTCCAAAAACAACCTGTTCTAGTATTGAGGGAAAATACACCCCTTCCTCATCCGACGTAGAGGGCAAAAGTCATCTCTTTCCTGCTCTAAGTAACATTGACTGACACGCATCTCTCAGGGCTGTGTAAGCTAACCATGATTGAGCCAGGGTCCAATCACGCTTTTGCCGTTGACTGACACTGTAAAGTTGTCTAAAGCAAGGCAAGCAAACTCTTTTGTTTTGCTGAAGTTGAGGGAGAGGCTGTTGTCCTGGCACCACAATGCCAGTTCACTTACCTCCTCCCTATAGGCTGACTCGGCATTGTTGGTTATCAGGCCTACATCATTGGTGTCGTCAGCGAACTTGATAATGGAGTTGATGTCATGCAAAGCCACGCAGTCGTGGAAGAACAGGGAGTACAGCAGAGGGCTGAGGACACACCCCTGGGGGGGCCCTGTGTTAAGAGTCAATCCTCACAGCATGTTGTCTGCCCATCAAGAACTCCAGGATCCAGTTGCAGAGGGTGGTGTCCAGACCAGGGCTCTGAGATTGGTGACGAGCTTGGAGGAAACAATAGTGTTGTATGCTAAACTGTAGTCAATGAACAGCATTCTCACATAGGTGTTCCTCTTGTCCAGATGTGTTAGAGCTGTGTGAATAGCGCTAGAAATGTCATCTTCCGTAGATCTGTTGGAACGGTAGGCAAATTAGAGTGGGTCCAGTGTGCCTGGCATGCTGGCCCTGATGTGGGCCATGACCAGCCTCTCCAAGCATTTCATGATGACTGGGGTGAGTGCGACCGGCGATAGTCATTTGGGCATGTCACCTTGTTTTTCTTGGGCACTGGGCCGATGGTTGTCTCCTTGAAGCGGGGACTACAGCCTGGTACAGGGACAGGGACCGGTTGAAGATGTCAGAGAAGACGCCTGCCAGCTGGTCAGCACCCACTCTGAGGACGCGGCCAGGGATGCCATCTGGGCTGGCTGCTTTGTGAGTATTCACTCTTTCGAGAGTTCCTCACATCAGCCTCGGAGAGCGAAAGCACCTGGTCGCCTGGAGCAGCGAGAGTCTTCCTGGATTGCTCGATATTGTCTGCCTCAAAGCAAGCATAGAATGTTTTAAGCTGGTTTGGGAGGGAGGCTTTGGTGGGCACCACACAGGTGGATTTTCCTTTGTATTCTTTGGTAGTCCTTTCCACATACTGTAAGTCGTGAGTCTGAGTTGTCGAACATCAATTCAAGTTTGAGTCTGTATTGTCTTTTGCATCTCTAATGGATTTGCGGAGCTTGTACCTGCTTGCCTTGTACACGCTGTGTGTCATTTCTCCCCTGGTCAAACCCTCCGAAGAGGTGCCATTCGCAGTTGGTTGTATCAGAGGCTATCTTATGGAGATTTAAATCCATTAACATAAGTGGAGAAATAAAATAAAAAGATGTTAGAGAGACGGCAACAGCGCTAACCACGCTTATCATCAAGCAACTTGAAGACGAGGGAAAAACAGTGATAAGTGTTCCTATTCAGCTTGTGTTTTTCCCCTCCACTCTCACCCGCTAACTAATAATAATGCTCAGGAGTAGATTATGTCCGATCTTTTCTCTTCAGGATTTGACAGACAGTTTTCTAATTACTACTCATTGGTAGAAAAATATCCACTTTGGAAGAAACAACTTCACTTTGATTCTTCTTGGTTGAAATGCTTAAGGAGTGTTTTTTTTCCCACCCTGGCTGTTGGTAATGGAGTCACAAACTGTGATGAGTGGTGCACTGAATGGGAAATGAACATGCAACACCTAAAACTATAAAGGGATAGTTAATGGATTTTACTGAAATTGTTGGCACCCTTGATAAAGATGACCAAAAAATGTTATAAAATAAATCATTCAAATACCGAGCTATATTGTATGCTCCAAAATTTGAAAAGTATATTATTTTATACTAACAAAATTGGTCAGAGAAAGAGATTTTGTTTAACAAGTAATAAAACAAACTCTCAAAAAGATAGATGTCAAAATTATTGTCACCCCTGTTTTCAATACTCCATGCTCCCTCCCCTTGCAAGGATAACAACACTGAGCCTGTTTCTAAAACGTTTTATGAGAGTGGAGAACACAGTCTTTCCAGATCCTTGATATCCTTTGTCTGCGCTTATGGACTGTCCTTTACGATTCAAACTAGAGAATGACTGATATAGATTTTTTTGAGCTGATGCCGATACCAGTTTTTTGGGGTCGGGGAGGCTGATGGACGATATTTTAGGTTAATATTCAATGTCATTACATTTTAACATTTTGATGACAAAATGTCCCAGAATCAGCCATTTATGCGTTAATGCGTCAATTTTTAAATCAAACAATAAATTACTGTTTTTACCAATTTAACTACTGTCACAACTTCCGCCGAAGTCGGTCCCTCTCCTTGTTCGGGCGGCGTTCGATGTCACCGGCTTTCTAGCCATTGCCGATCCACTTTTCATTTTCCATTTGTTTTGTCTTTGTTTTATACACACCTGGTTTCAATTCCCCATTTACATGTTCATTATTTAACCCTCTGTTTTCCCCATGTTTGTGTGCGTTATTGTTCCAATTTATGCCAGTCCATTTGGTGGGCTTGGTATGTGTTCTACTTTGTAAATATTTTGAGTAAACTACGTTGTGTTGCTCATCTCTGCTGTCCTGCGCCTGACTCTTTTGCACTCCTACACCAAGCCCTTCTGACAACTACATAACATTTTATTTGAATGGTAAATCTCTTCGTTAACTGAGTAAATTAAGATGGTATAGGCCTACACACAATACAGGTGAATGCATATTCAATAGGAGTGTGTGCCTGCATTGAGTTATTGAACTTGTTTCGGAGACTGTGGTGCTACTGTACAGATGGCAATCTTTTTGCCTTCCATTTGGGACCTAATCAAATCAAATCAAATGGTATTGGTCACATACACGTGGTTAACAGATGTTATTGCGAGTGTAGCGAAATGCTTATGCTTCTAGATCCGACAGTGCAGCAGTATCTAACAGGTAATATCTAACAATTCCACAACAAACCCTAATATCTAACAATTCCACAACAAAACCTAATACCCACAATCTAGTAAAGGAATGGGATGAGAATATATAAGTATAAAATATATGGATGAGCAGTGACAGAGCGGCTTCGATGCAACACATAGTAAAGAATAGATAGTGAAGGATACAGTATACAGTATATACATATGAGATGAGTAATGCGTGATATGTAAACATTCTTAAAGTGACCTAATGATCAACAACATTTGCATAGAAGCATCACTCCAGCATGTCACGCCTGTATGGAATGACATCCTATAGGCACTGCTGTTAGTTTGAGAATATAAAATCTATTCAATGCAAATGGGTCCAAGGTAATGTCATGATATGTGATCGTGTATGCTTATGAAACTAGTATTTTTTTCTGCTGTCAGGATGCAGAACAAAATTCAAAACAGTTCTAGTTCAGCTATCTGTCAAGAAATGGCAGGTTGCAACTTGATCCTACTGCTACGATTGGATAGAGCGAGGCTGTAACTCCACTCCCTTTCACATCTTTCTCCATCGCTCATATCACTTGCTGCAGTTTACTGCTAGTATGAAAACTCACTAAATGGCAATGACATTTGCTACCAAGACATAAATGTGCATAATAAAAGGAAATTGACTAGTCAGTTACACAACTGAATGCATTCAACTGAAATGTGTCTTCCGCATTTAACCCAACTCCTCTGAATCAGAGAGGTGAGGGGGGCTGCCTTAATCGACATCCACTCCCAGGGATCAGTTGGGCAAATCGGCAGATTTTTCAGTTTTACCAGCACTGGGATTTGAACCAACAACCTTTCGGTTGCTGGCCCAATGCTCTTAACCTCTAGGCTACTTGCTGCCCCTCATATCTAAGGAGAGCGAGGGTAGGAAAAAATATTAAACGACAATGTACATTATGCCTAAGAGTTTAATCTGCCCATAGTTTAAGTGAGAACGTACAAACACGCACGCTGATCTACAGTTTACTTAGTCCATAAACATGCAGGAAGATTCTTAGGTAGCTAAACCTATTGTCAACCTTTATTTGGGCATTTTAAAACACTTCCTTCTTTCCCTATTAGGACAATAATCTAATCCAACTATCAACTTTCAATTTACGGATACAATTGCGGCAGATGAAAAGGAAAGCTAATTATTGTAATATTTGCTAACAAGTGACATAGCTAGCTAGCTTTCTTAGTTCATGCATGTCCTGGCACGTCGACACAAGCCTTATTATTAGTGAATTAACTAAACTAATATTTGCAACAGGAGTTTGAATTTGGTGACTGTGTCAATTCATCCATTTCTCAATCTGCTCCTTTCTGTTGGAGAATGAGCTAGCTGGCTGCTTGCTGCTGATTTTCCTAGCTAGACATTCCTCAGCATTGTACAGTGCTCATGGCCAGGTGGTGAGTGGTGGCTGGCATAGCATAATTTTTGCTATGTAAAAGGACTATCGGCAAAGCCGATAGAGAAGGTCCAATAACCGATAGACTAGAAAAGGCGAATATCGGCCCGATATATCAGCTCGGCCGATTAACGGTTGTTCTCTAATTTCTCACCACAGGGTTTCAATGGAGTTTGGAGACTGAGATGGCCATGGCAAAATGTTGACTTTGTGGTCAATTAACCACTTATTTGTGGATTTTGATGTGTTAGGGGTTATAGTCTGGAAGATCCCTTGCGGCCAAGTTTCAGCCTCCTGGCAGAGGTAACCAGGTTTTTGGCTAAAATGTCCTGGTACTTGGTAAAGTTCATGATGCCGTTGAACATAACAAGGGCCCCAGGACCAGTGGAAGCAAAGTAGCCCCATAACATCAAAGATCCACCACCATATTTGACAGTAGGTATGAGGTACTTTTCTGCATATGCTTCCGTTTTTTTACACCAAATCCACCACTGTTGTGCGTGGCTAATGAGCTCTATTTTCATGTCATCTGACCATATCACCGCCTGCAGTTTGCTAAACGGCATTGGCACTTAGATTGGATCCGGTGCTTTGGTCAGATGACATGAAAATAGTCACAAGCACATCAACAGCCATCCATAAACATTACACACACACCCACACGCTTCCAAAGGCATCACACACACACACACTAATGGATCTAAACACATCTGCTTGCCTCCATATATGTAGGCCTATGCAGGAACATGTACACGTGCAGGAACATATACACATGCATGCACGCAGACACACACATACACACACACCACAAGCATCTGTCACCATTTATCAACATGTGTTCACTGACATTCACACACTCCCACACAATACATATTTAGTAAATGCCCACATACAGCCATACACATGTATTCAGAAATGTCCATATGTCACCCACATGCACACACACACACACACACACACACACACACACACACACACACACACAGTCCCACACACAAACACACACACGCCACTCACACACACACATTTCCTTTATCCAGAAACTAGTTGTCTCAGCTGCTGTTGTTTGTGCTCCAGCATCTGGTTTGTGCATGAATAGACAGACAGTATATTCTATGCCCACTATCTCACATAGTTACTGGGTGACAACGGCCCAGACTCTTCTGACAGAAATGTCTGTCATTGGAAAAACAACCCGGAAAAGACAGATCCTTCAACAAACTTCCATATATTTCACTAAGAATCTAATTTGTGCTTGATGGATTTAGATTTTAATTTACGATCCAGGCCAGCGGCGTGTTAATCCCTTAAGATTTGCAGATTGAAGAATCTTTGTATTTTTCTGATAAATAATTTTCTCACATCAAACGCTGGCTAATTAACTTAACTCACAATGAGGAGAATATTTGTTTATATGTTTTGCCCGTAGCGTGTATGAGTGTATACGCGCACATTATGGATCTATACAGCAGATTAGTTTAGGTGTGTATACTTCAGGGACAAATCTGTGCCATGAGCAATTGGTTACAGGGGTTCTTTCTCCTTTCTTTCTTTCTTTCTCTCTCTCCCCACCCCCACTTTCCCTCTCCCAATGGACTTTGTTGTTTTATAGCTGGGTAAAAATAGACCCGGCGGTTTGGATGCGCTTTGGCCCGCACAAACAACTGATAAACTGTTTGCTATTTAAATTATACATGAAAGTGGGCACGGGTCTGTGGAATATGGGAAAAGGCAATGGGATGCAAGTTTGTGTGTCTGTGTGTGTGTGTGTGTGTGTGCGTGCCTATTTGCTTGTGTTTCCCAGGCCAGAGATTCCTGAGCTTTCAGTCACACACATACACAGTCACACACATCCAGAATGCCATTATAGAATACAGAACTCCAAACCCTCTCATGGATTATCTGTAATCCAGTCTCCATGGAGTCTCTAATCAGCAATTACAACCACAGAGACAGGCTTCAAGGTAATTAGTGTGCTAGCCAGACAGAGCTTTCATTGAAGAGCTATATGTAAGGTACAAGGTACCTTGATCCCCTCCTTGACTAGAGATCCTATCCCTCCTATCCCCTACTCAGCCCTCCACCACTTGACTCTGCTCAGCCTAGGTGCTGCATGTCATGTAGATGAATGAGGTTCGTGAGGAGACGTTGGGTTTATTTCAATCCTGGTGCCATATTGCAAAACCAGTCTGAGTGCTAATCAATGTCATTGAGAGAATTCGCTCTCTGAAGTAATCGGATGTATGTTTGGATCTGTCTGTAGTTGCATCTCACATGACACCCTATTCCCTATATAGTGCACCACTTTTGACGAGAGACCTAGTACAGTGAGGGAAAAAGAAATGATCAGTCTATAATTTTAATGGTAGGTTTATTTGAACAGTGAGAGACAGAATGACAACAAAAGAATCCAGAAAAACGCGTGTGAAAAATGTTATAAATGGAATTGCATTTTAATGAGGGAAATAAGTATTTGACCCCTCTGCAAAACATGACTTAGTACTTGTTTGGCAACTCAAACCTTCAGCTCCCTCCACAGATTTTCTATGGGATTAAGGTCTGGAGACTGGCTAGGCCACTCCAGGACCTTAATGTGCTTCTTCTTGAGCCACTCCTTTGTTGCCTTGGCCGTGTGTTTTGGGTCATTGTCATGCTGGAATACCCATCCACGACCCATTTTCAATGCCCTGGCTGAGGGAAGGAGGTTCTCA
>QNTS01001905.1:35105-65050 GCA_003317085.1 Hucho hucho
GAGAGGTGATGGGGGAGAGAAGGTAGGATGGGGAGAGGTGATGGGGTTAGGAGGGGAAGAGGTGAGGGGGTTAGGAGGGGGAGAGGTGATGGGGGAGAGAGGGGTAGGATGGGAGAAGGATGAGGAGGACACAGGGGTTAGTTAGAATATGTGTGTGTGTGTGCATGTGTACCCATCACATGTTGTCTACAAATGGCAGAGACTCGTAAGGCCTGAGACAGAGACTCGTAAGACCTGAGAGACAGAGACTCGTAAGGCATGAGACAGAGACTCGTAAGACCTGAGAGACAGAGACTCGTAAGGCATGAGACAGAGACTCGTAAGGCCTGAGAGACAGACTCGTAAGGCCTGAGAGACAGAGACTCGTAAGACCTGAGAGGCAGAGAGGTGGAAGGGAGGCAAAGGCAGGGGAGAAAAAATAGGGTGAAATGTATGCAGGTGCGTGTGTGTGTATGCAAGGGTATCTTTGTAAAGTAGTGTTGTTTGTGTTTTGGGATGAGCTATATCTGATCTAGCATCTGGCTCACCAAGGTCACGACTCTCAGGTCAACCTCACCATCATGGAGCACACACTGACTGCACGGTCTAAACAGGCTTTCTCTCCTTGTCTCCATTCCTCCATCTGCATTGATGGAAAACAGCTGGAGTATAGGTGACAAGCCAAGACCTAGTGGGCTAACATCATACCATCATGTTGTTATCACCGATCCTGGATGTGCACACGCGAAAGTGTGTGTGACAGAGAGATGGGTGTGGTGCTGCACTATAGATCAGAGGAGGGGTGTGGTTATCAATAATGAAACAGTGTGTTCTGTCAGTCACCGAGGAAGATAGTGTGTGTCTGTCTGTGTGAGTGTGTGTCTGTGTGTATGTCTGTATGTCTGTGTGTCTGTCTGTGTGAGTGTGTGTCTGTCTGTGTGTATGTCTGTGTGTCTGTCTGTGTGAGTGTGTGTCTGTGTGTATGTCTGTATGTCTGTGTGTATGTCTGTATGTCTGTGTGTATGTCTGTGTGAGTGTGTGTCTGTGTATGCCTGTGTCTGTGTGTATGTATGAGTGTGTGTCTGTGTCTGTGTGTATGTCTGTGTGTCTGTGTGTATGTATGAGTGTGTGTGTCTGTGTGTCTGTCTGTGTGTGTCTGTGTGTATGCATGAACGTTTGTCTGATTTCCTGTTTAGCTACACTGAACAAAAATATAAACGCAACATGTAAAGTGTTGGTCACGTTTCATGAGCTGAAATAAAAGATCCCAGAGATTTTAAATACGCACAAAATAACTTATTTCTCTGAAATGTTTTGCACACATTTGTTTACATCCCTGTTAGTGAGCATTTCTCCTTTGCCAAGATAATCCATCCACCTGACAGGTGTGGCATATAAAGAAGCTGATTAAACACCATGATCATTACACAGGTGCACCTTGTGCTGGGGACAATGAAAGGCCACTCTAAAATGTGCATTTTGGTCACACCACACAATGCCACAGACGTTTCAAGTTTTGAGGGAGTGTGCAATTGGCATGCCTACTTATGTAATGTCCAACAGGGCTGTTAACAGAACATGTAATGTTAATTTCTCTATTATGCATATTTTTTTAAATAATTTGGCAGTACGTCCAACTGGCCACGTGTAACCACACCAGCCAAGGACCACCACATCCGGCTTCTTCACCTGTGGGTGACAGCTGATGAAACTGAGAAGTATTTCTGTCTGTAGTAAAGCCCTTTTGTGGGGAAAAACTCATTCTGATTGGCTGGCCCTGGCTCCCAAGTGGGTGAGTCTATACCCTCCCAGGCCCATCAATGGCTGCGCCCCTGTCCATCATGTGATAAACATAATAAACTAAACACATTCTTCATTATTAAGCATATCTGGTGATTTTTATTGACAACTTATTTGACAGAGGATGTGCCTTACAACTCAGTCATTCAACAGATTTCAACATGTTTCCAACCAGATACATCAGTAATGTTATTTATAGGCCTAGATGACAGACGACTCAGACATGTAAAATCATTTTACCAAAAAGAGAAAAAAGTCATGTGAATGTACTCATCTAAACTTGTAAATAATACCAAAAAGTACAACATAGAATGATCTTTAAAATTGAATATTTTCTGTTGAATTATTAAATATATTTAAATTGTACATATTTAATATAGATACAGTGAGGGAAAAAAGTATTTGATCCCCTGCTGATTTTGTACGTTTGCCCACTGACAAAGAAATGATCAGTCTTTAATTTTAATGGTAGGTTTATTTGAACAGTGAGAGACAGAATAACAACAAAAAAATCCAGAAAAACGCATGTGAAAAATGTTATACATTTATTTGCATTTTAATTTGACCCCGCTGCAAAACATGACTTAGTACTTGGTGGCAAAACCCTTGTTGGCAATCACAGAGGTCAGACGTTTCTTGTAGTTGGCCACCAGGTTTGCACACATCTCAGGAGGGATTTTGTCCCACTCCTCTTTGCAGATCTTCTCCAAGTCATTAAGGTTTCGAGGCTTTCGAGGCAACTCGAACCTTCAGCTCCCTCCACAGATTTTCTATGGGATTAAGGTCTGGAGACTGGCTAGGCCACTCCAGGACCTTAATGTGCTTCTTCTTTAGCCACTCCTTTGTTGCCTTGGCCGTGTGTTTTGGGTCATTGTCATGCTGGAATACCCATCCACGACCCATTTTCAATGCCCTGGCTGAGGGAAGGAGGTTCTCACCCAAGGTTTGACGGTACATGGCCACGTGCATCGTCCCTTTGATGCGGTGAAGTTGTCCTGTCCCCTTAGCAGAAAAACACCCCCAAAGCATAATGTTTCCACCTCCATGTTTGACGGTGGGGATGGTGTTCTTGGGGTCATAGGCAGCATTCCTCCTCCTCCAAACACAGCGAGTTGAGTTGATGCCAAAGAGCTCCATTTTGGTTTCATCTGACCACAACACTTTCACCCAGTTGTCCTCTGAATCATTCAGATGTTTATTGGCAAACTTCAGACGGGCATGTATATGTGCTTTCTTGAGCAGGGGGACCTTGCGGGCGCTGCAGGATTTCAGTCCTTCACGGCGTAGTGTGTTACCAATTATTTTCTTGGTGACTATGGTCCCAGCTGCCTTGAGATCATTGACAAGATCCTCCCGTGTAGTTCTGGGCTGATTCCTCACCGTTCTCATGATCATTGCAACTCCACGAGGTGAGATCTTGCATGGAGCCCCAGGCCGAGGGAGATTGACAGTTCTTTTGTGTTTCTTCCATTTGCGAATAATTGCACCAACTGTTGTCACCTTCTCACAAAGCTGCTTGGCGATGGTCCAGCCTTGTGTAGGTCTACAATCTTGTCCCTGACATCCTTGGAGAGCTCTTTGGTCTTGGCCATGGTGGAGAGTTTGGAATCTGATTGATTGATTGCTTCTGTGGACAGGTGTCTTTTATACAGGTAACAAGCTGAGATTAGGAGCACTCCCTTTAAGAGTGTGCTCCTAATCTCAGCTCGTTACCTGTATAAAAGACACCTGGGAGCCAGAAATCTTTCTGATTGAGAGGGGGTCAAATACTTATTTCCCTCATTAAAATGCAAATCAATTTATAACATTTTTCACATGCGTTTTTCTGGATTTTTTTGTTGTTATTCTGTCTCTCACTGTTCAAATAAACCTACCATTAAAATTATAGACTGATCATTTCTTTGTCAGTGGGCAAACGTACAAAATCAGCAGGGGATCAAATACTTTTTTCCCTCACTGTATAGGCCTTTTTACATACAAGTTATTTTGTACAGAGTTTAATGCAATAACAGATCCACAGCTTATCTTACACTTACTTCTCGCTCGCTCCCACGCACACACACTTGTGTTTTTACAGGTTATTATACATGGCTGGCGAAGTTCTTTGGTGTAGAACTCCAACATGGGATGGAATGTTTGATTATGATGCTGTTGGTGTAGAACTCCAACATGGGATGGAATGTTTGATTATGATGCTGTTGGTGTAGAACTCCAACATGGGATGGAATGTTTGATTATGATGCTGTTGGTGTAGAACTCCAACATGGGATGGAATGTTTGATTATGATGCTGTTGGTGTAGAACTCCAACATGGGATGGAATGTTTGATTATGATGCTGTTGGTGTAGAACTCCAACATGGGATGGAATGTTTGATTATGATGCTGTTGGTGTAGAATTCCAACATGGGATGGAATGTTTGATTATGATGCTGTTGGTGTAGAACTCCAACATGGGATGGAATGTTTGATTATGATGCTGTTGGTGTAGAATTCCAACATGGGATGGAATGTTTGATTATGATGATGTTGGTGTAGAACTCCAACATGGGATGGAACGTTTCATTATGATACTGTTGGTGTAGAACTCCAACATGGGATGGAACGTTTGATTATACATAGTCTCAATGGGGTGACTGACTGATTGATAGATTATTTTGTCTCAATTATTATCTTTAACGCTTTAACCTCACAGCTAAATCAATGACATCAAAAACCACTTTCCAGCACAAATATGTTTAGAATGGTATTTGATTGAAGCGGGCCATTTCTTACTTGTAGCAAGCCAATGTGTCTGTGTGTGTGAGAGAGAAATTAGGTTGGTGACAGAGAGATAGGATCCTAAGGTTATTGCTCTAAAAACATAGAATGATGTAGAGATCTGGAATGACATAGATACCCCCCCCCCCCAGGCATACTTCCTACCCACACCTTGGTTATTAGAGTTTGTGGATGGAGGGGAGGAGGGTGGATGGATTTACGTGCTGCTTGCTCATGTCCATGGTTTAGTGTTGACAGATGGGCTGGGAGGTGGATGCATTCAGCTAACTGAAAGAGAAAATGTCCGAACATCCCAGTGGTTCAGGTGCTAGCTGGACCAAAACAACATAGGGTCCCCACAGTGATTGATTTGGGAGAGTCACACACCTCACCGTGAGGAGCATCAGAGCTGCAGACCGCCTCCTATTTCCCCGCGTGTTCAGCCAGCTCCCATGTTGGGGGTTTGAGAGTGTATGTCTGGAGTGTTCTAGTGAAGAAGGCACTGAGTTGTGAGCGTTGTTGATAATAACACAGTACCTGCCATGCCCAGACTGACAGCCAGCCGTGGTATCCATGGTTACAGTACGCCGTGTTCTACAAGCAGAAGGCTTTAGTTTAGTTTTGAAGTTGCTAGATTATTCTATTATTGTCTCTGTTGATTTTGTTGTTTTCAGTCCTCCTCCTCCTCCTCCTCCTCTCAACCTTCAACGTCTGGTTTGTGGTGGGGTTGAAGGGGTGGTTGCCCTTGGTAACAACAGGTTGTAGTTGGTGAAGCGAGGAGTGTCTGTTTCTAGATGGAAAAGCGAAGGGGGTTGTTAAGAGGACTGCGTCCTGGTTTGGGGTAAGCGGGTACTGTCATCCCTATAAGTCCCCCATTTAAACATGGGGTAGGGTTAGGGCTATAGGTTTAGAGTTGTATGTGTTTTGGGAGCCTATAGACTGGTCTCTCGCAGGAACATGGTGCCGATGCTGTAGGACACTTTTCTCAGGGGCGCTGGAGGGGCGGAGCGGGAGCTTGTCAGGGAGGTGTGGCTATGGGAAGTCCCTCCCTCCAGGAAGTAGCATGTTCCCGGGATCTCCTTCGGAAAATTATCAGGAAGCTCCAACCGGGAACGAGGGACGAAAGAGAAGGAGCAATCGTCTTTCAGCAGCCTGAATAGGGAAAGAAAGAGGAGAGAGAGATTTAAAAACAAATGATGACTGTGTGTTATATTTGTCTGCAGAGTGGGATTTGGCTATTTCTCCAAACAGCAGTGACTCTGCTGGGAGTGATGCAGCCTTGTTCAGAATGAGATAAGGTCAATCACAAACCCAGGCATTATTCACAAGCTACAGGTGTGTGTTTGTGCTAAAGGGGGGTATGTACACACACACACACACACACGCAAGCAATTACACAGTGTGTACATATGCTGAGTCCACAGAGATAATAGCAGAGGAGGCAGAACACACACTGGATTTATTAATCACCATTCACTCACACACACACACACACACACACACACACACACACACACACACACACACACACACGTTGGTTTAAATCTGAAACAATTAGCCCTCTGTGTCGTGCAAATAATTTGTGATTCTGAGGAGAGAACGTCCTTGACTGCAAAAATAGAGGTTTCCAAGGCAACGCTTTTGACTCACTGGCTCATATAAGGGACACCATAGAGAGGGAGAGAGAGAGAGCGGGAAAAAGAGAGATAAGGAGAGAGAGAGAGAGAAAGGGAGAAAGAGACGGAGAGAACACTACAATCAGCTCTCATCTCAAAGTGCCTCTACAGGCAGCGTTTGACTCAACATCAGAGTCACTGTGTGTGTGTGTGTGTGTGTGTGTGTGTGTGTGTGTGTGTGTGTGTGTGTGTGTGTGTGTGTGTGAGATGTGTGTGTGTGTGTGTGCGTGCGTGTGAAAGTGTCTGTGCTTGCGGGCGTGTGTTTATGACGTATCACAAATGCAGTGACTGGACGTGACTGTTTCTTACTCAAATATCCTTAGAGTCTGAAAGCTGCTCTACTGACATTCATTCTCCCCCCTCACACACACACACACACTACACACTACACACTCCACACTACACACTCCACACACCACACACACAGGTGTACTCACCGGTATGTGGTTGGGCTGATGTTGATGCATCGAGGGTGGCTCCCAGACTCAAACTTGCTGGCCAGTGTGACGTTGTTGCCAAACAGACAGTACCTGGGCATCCTCACCCCAACCACCCCCGCCAACACTGAGCCTGTATGGATACCTATACGCAGCTGAAGGACGGAGAGAGAGAGGGAGGGAGAGTAGAGGGAGAAGCAGAGAGAGAGATGTCAGTTGAACACAGTTTCAGTAAAGGGATAAGCTGGAACACACTGTTGGAGTTAGTAACATAACAAAACAGACATATACACTGAGTATACTAAACACTAGGGACACCTTCCTGATATTGAGTTGCACCCCACTTCCCCCTAACAGAACAGCCTCAATTCGTTGGGGCATGGACTCTACAAGGTATCAAAAGCGTTCCACAGGGATGCTGGCCCATGTTGACTCCAATGCGCTCCACAGTTGTGTCATGTTGGCTGGATGTCCTTTGGGCGGTGGGCCATTCTTGATACACACAGGAAACTGTTGAGTGTGAAAAACCCAGCAGCATTGCAGTCCATTCCTTAATTGTCTCATGGCTTAGAAATCCTTCTTTAACCTGTCTCCTCCCCTTCATCTACACTGATTGAAGTAGATTTAACAAGTAGCATCAATAAGGGATCATAGCTTTCACCTGGATTCACCTGGTCAGTCTGTCATGGAAAGAGCAGGTGTAATTATAAGTATATTATTATAGCTGGATTTAAATTTGATCATCACACTTCAAACCCACTCCATTGTCGGTCTGACACACAACACACAAACACACACACTCACACAAGCACACATCATCTCTAATGATCCACTTCAGTATCTAATCTCCACGGTTACTAACGGCACTGAGCACATGCCAGCACACTAATGTGGGTAACCTTGGCAATGAGAGAGAGCGAGAGCAGAGAGAGAGTGAAAAGGGGGAGGAAGAGAGAGCGAGGAAAACGTGAGGGCAAAGGTGTGCTATTCTGATCACACTGCCATAGAGATGGACAGATTGGTATTGGCTAGTTCTGATCACACTGCCATAGAGATGGACAGATTGGTATTGGCTAGTTCTGATCACACTGCCATAGAGATGGACAGATTGGTATTGGCTAGTTCTGATCACACTGCCATAGAGATGGACAGATTGGTATTGGCTAGTTCTGATCACACTGCCATTGAGATGGACAGATTGGTATTGGCTAGTTCTGATCACACTGCTATAGAGATGGACAGATTGGTATTGGCTAGTTCTGATCACACTGCTATAGAGATGGACAGATTGGTATTGGTTAGTTCTGATCACACTGCCATAGAGATGGACAGATTGGTATTGGTTAGTTCTGATCACACTGCCATAGAGATGGACAGATTGCCAGATGTTATGAGGAAAGAGTGAGGGGAGATAGAGAGAAATAGATGGAGGAGAGACAAGTTAAGGTGTTGTATTTTGATCTTTCTCTCTTGTACAAATGGACCCCCCCTCCCCTCTCCCCCCTTCCCTCTCCATTTCTCTGTCCTCATCTCCCCTCTCCCCTCTCTGTTTCTCTGTCACCCTCTCCCCTCTCTGTTTCTCTGTCCCTCTCTCCCCTCTCTTTTTCTCTGTCCCTCTCTCCCCTCTGTTTCTCTGTCCCTCTCTCCCCTCTCTATTTCTCTGTCCCCTCTCTCCCATATATTTCTCTGTCCGTCTCTCCCCTCTCTGTTTATTTGTCCCCCTCTCCCATCTGTTTCTCTGTCCCCCTCTCCCCTCTCTGTTTCTCTGTCCCCTCTCTATTTCTCTGTCCCCCCTCTCCTACTTTATCCCCCCTCCACTCTATCTCTCACTCTTCTGTGAGTCAGCACAGAGTCAGAGCAGACCAATCAAAACACACTGCAGCTCTAAAGCAGCCAATCCCAACCGACAGCTGTGAGGTACATGGAACACTGTTCTCTAGAACATTGTGATGTTCTGTGTTCTGGAATATGTGATTTTAAAACAGTAATATGGGTCAATACTCTCTCTCTCTCTCTCTCTCTCTCTCTCTCTCTCTCTCTCATAGACTAGTTTACATAACACAGTGGTATTGGCTAGTTGTGAACAAGCTGACTGAAGAGCATTTATCCGGCTGAAGTGGTTTGAACGAGCAGAGCATCTCTCCTCTTTTCCTCAGAGCAAGGGAACAAAGAATGAGAGAGAGAGAGAGAGAGAGAGAGAGAGGGAAAGAGAGAGAGAGAGAACAGGGCTACAGGGCATAGCTATGCCAGTCTATTTCTGGAACAATGGCCAGTGAATTAATCAAAACTATAGGCAACAAACACACACAAGCACAGACACACACCAGACACGCGCACACATACACACACAGACGCATAGCTACACGCATTAACATACACACACACCAGACACATGCACTCACGTGCACAGACTGATACAGGCATACACATGCATGGCCACACGCATGCACACACACACACACACAACATTAGAATTGTGTAGTTGCCGTTTTTAAGGACTAAAGGACTCTCTTTCTCTCTCTCTGAAATGTCCTCTTCGCAGGGCATCAGAGTTCGAATGAATAGAGAGATGAATTAATCATGCAGCTCTACAGACAGACAGATAGTTTAAACAGTGCTAGGTTCCTTCTAGACAAGCAGCAGAGCAGAACTCTCCTACAGGAGCCTGGTTTGAGCCAGGACATATAGCGCATTCAGAAAATATTCAGACCCCTTGACATTTTCCACATTTTGTTATGTTACAGCCTTATTCTAAAATGGATTTCCCTCAGCAATCTACACACAATACTCCATAATGACAAATCCAAAACAGGTTTTTAGAAATTTGTGGAAATGTATTAAAAATAAAAAACAGAAATACCTTATTTATATAAGTATTCAGACCCTTTGCTATGAGACTCGATATTGAGCTCAGATGCATCCTGTTTCCATTGATCATCCTTGAGATGTTTCTACAACTTGATTACCTGTGGTAAATTAAATTGATTGGACATGATTTGGAAAGTCACACACCTGTCTATATAAGGTCCCACAGTTGACAGTGTATGTCAGAGCAAAAACCAGGCCATGAGGTCGAAGGAATTGTCCGTAGAGCTCCGAGACAAGATTGTGTTGAGGCACAATTCTGGGGATAGGTACACAAACATTTCTGCAACATTGAAGGTCCCCAAGAACACAGTGGCCTCCATCATTCTTAAATGGAAGAAGTTTGTAACCACCAAGACTCTTCCCAGAGCTGGCCGCCCAGCCAAACTGAGCAATCGGGGGAGAAGGGCCTTGGTCAGGAGGTGACCAAGAACCCAATGATCACTGACAGATCTGTGGAGACGGGAGAACCTTCCAGAAGGACAACCATCTCTGCAGCACTCCACCAATCAGAACTTTATGGTAGAGCGGCCAGACAGAAGCCACTCCTCAGTAAAAGGCACATGACAGCCTGCTTGGAATTTGCGAAAAGGCACCTAAAGGACTCTCAGACCATGACAAACAAGATTCTCTGGTATGATGAAACCAAGATTGAACTCTTTGGCCTGAATGCCAAGTGTCACGTCTGGAGGAAACTTGGCACCATCCATCCCTACGGTGAAGCATGGTGGTGGCAGCATCATGCTGTGGGGATGTTTTTCAGCAGCAGGGACTGGGAGACTAGTCAGGATCGATGAAAAGATTTACGGAGCAACGTACAGGGAGAACCTTGATGAAAACCTGCTCCAGAGCGCACAGGACCTCAGACTGGGGATAAGATTAATGTTCCAACACGACAACGACCCTAAGCACACAGCCAAGACAACACAGGAGTGGCTTCGAGCCAAGACAACGCAGGAGTAGTTTCGATACAAGTCTCTGAATGTCCTTAAGTGGCCCAGCCAGAGCCCGGACTTTAACCTGATCTAATATCTCTGGAGAGACCTGAAAATATCTGTGCAGCGACGCTCCCCATCCAACCTGACAAAGCTTGAGAGGATCTGCAGAGAAGAATGGGGGAAACTCCTTAAAAACAGGTGTGCCAAGCTTGTAGTGTCATACCCAAGAAGACTCGAGGCTGTAATCACTGCCAAAGATGCTTCAACAAAGTACTGAGTAAAGGGTCTGAATACTTATGTAAATGTGATATTTCAGTACTTTATTTATTTTGCAAAGACATCTAAAACCTATCTTTGCTTTGTCATTATGAGGTATTGTGCGTAGACTGATGGGGGGGAACAATTTAATCCATTTTAGAATAAGGCTATAATGTAACAAAATGTGGAAAAGTCAAGGGGTCTGAATACTTTACAAATTCAAGGGGTCTGAATACTTTACAAATGCGCTGTATCCAGCTCACCACATAGCTATATAAATTCACGACCCAAATTATTAGCACCCTTCGTAAAGATGAGCACAAAATACAGCATTAATAAATAATAGAAATACTGAGCTGTATTGTATGGTCAAAAGTGCTAAATTATATTGTTTCATGCTAAATATTTTGTTTAACAAGGAATACTTTTTTTCTCAAAAAGATAGGGGTTCAAATAATTGAAACCCCCTTTTTCTGTAATTGTACTGGTATAAAATAATATAATTTTCCCATGTTCAGTATTTGTATTATTTATTTTATACTCTCTTTTTTACTCATCTCTATCAAGGGTGCCAATAATTTCGGTCGTGACTGTACATGTGATCCCCAGCACCCTTGTTGTCATGCCGATAGACAGAGACAGAGATTGTGAGAGGTTGGTTATTTTTATTGCTGTTTGCCATAAATAGAAAGTCTAGGTTGAAGCATGCTAGAAAAACAACCTGGGCCAACACACACACAGACAGATAATCACACACAAATACCATGTTTTGTATTGTCAGTGTTGACTCTGACACAGACAGCTGGATGTAACAGAAAAGAGCCTCTACCTATGGAGATGGGAGAAAGATAGACTGCCTGAATGTGACCTTCTCTCTAACGTAACACAATACAGCCCAACACAAAGATCATGTATTTCCTGTAAGACATTAAAACAACAGTGTAACAGAAACAACCGTCATTAATTAGCCAAAAACAGCCCCTGCTGCCACGTCACGATTCTCTCATCACCATGGCAACTGCACACTACGCATTCCCATGTTCTATCCATCACGTGACGACCGGTGTGTTGGCAATAAGTCAATTACACACATACGTGCTGTGATCACACACTTCAAGCATAAATATGCACACGGACATCCACAAACAGTCATTTATTGTACACACAAAAACACAAACCCATTGTAGTGTTGGTCCGTGTGTGTGTGTGTGCATGCCTGCGTGCGTGTGTGTGGTGTGTGTGCATGCTAGCGTGTGCTCTCTTCTTTGTGAAAACACATTTCATCTCATCGGCCGTCAGTAAAGGGGAAGATGAGAGGGGCTCCATTGTCAGCATCTACAGCTGGTAAAGAACTTCCTTCCCAATGGGCGGCAACACAGCTTACAATTGGCTCATTCATCCCCCTCCTCTCCCCTGTAACTATTCCCCAGGTCGTTGCTGTAAATGAGAACGTGTTCTCAGTCAATTTACCTGGTAAAATAATGGTAAAAAAAATTATTATATCAACACATGCACATCTGGGACTGTCAGCCAGCCAATTGGAGCGAAGCAGCTAGCACAACACAGCTAGCACAACACAACACAATACAACCCAGCTAGCACAACACAGCTAGCACAACACAACACAGCTAGCACAACACAACATAGCACAGCTAGCACAACACAGCTAGCAAACCACAATACATCTAGCACAACACAACACAGCTAATACAACACATCTAACACAACACAACTAGCACTACACAACACAGCTAGCACAACACAGCTAACACATCGCAGCTACCACAACACAACAGAGCTAGCACAACACAGCACAACACAGCTGGCACAACACAACACAGCTATCACAACACAACACGGCTAGCACAACACAGCTAGCACAACACAACACAACACGGCTAGCACAACACAGCTAGCACAACACAGCACAGCACATCTAACACAACACAGCTACCACAACACAACAGGGCTAGCACAACACAGCTATCACAACACAACACAGCTAGGACAACACAGCTAGCACAACACGGCACAACACAGCACAACACAGCTAGTACAGCACATCACAACACAGCTAAACACAACACAGCTAGCCAACACAGCTAGCACAACACAACACAGCTAGCACAACATGGCAAGCACAACACAACACAGATAACGCAACACAGCTAGCACAACACAACACAGCTAGCACAACACAACACAGCTAGCACAACACAACACAATCTAGCACAACATAACACAACACAGCTAGCACAACATAACACAACACAGCTAGCACAACACAACAACACATCACAACACAGCTAGCACAACATAACACAACACAGCTAGCACAACATATCACAGCTAGCACAACACATCACAACACAGCTAGCACAACACAGCTAGCACAACACAACACAGCTAGCACAACACAGCTAGCACAACACAACACAGCTAGCACAACACAACATAACACAGCTAGCACAACACATTACAGCGGGAGCAAATGAAGCATAGTGGTCAGAACAAGCAAGGAGGTGGGCAGAGCCAAGCAGGAGCTAGAGAGATTCTATTGACGTGTTGTAGCATGTATTCCGTTAGGGAATGCCTCCTCTGTGAAGTGTGCATGTGCACAAACTCAATTCGACCTACTAAATCTTTTTGTTTTAACTTATAAAACTTAGTGCACTGTGTTCATAGCGGATTCTAGTTTTGGGAACAGAAACATTTATTGAGATCAGATGTTTCATCGATGACAACATTGGCCCAGTTTCACCTAGTTCCATCCTCTCCCACTACCAGCGACTGGACTTCCTCTCACTACCATATTTGGTGGTAAGAAAACGTTCTACATGGATGTTTCAGCTTTATAGCCCCTGTGCCGTGTCTGGGTTACCCCTTCTGTCTGTGGTACAACACAGCACTGCACTGATAAGCTGATAGATGCTTTAAATTCGAGGTGTAAACCACATATACATTTGAATGAGAAGAGAGACAGACAATAGGAGAGGGTGAAAAGGGATAGAAAGAGAGAGAGAGGAAGTGAGAGAAAAAGAGGGGGAGTGAAAAGGGAGATAGAAAAGATGACAGAAAAAGAGAGTGAGGGAGAAATTGCCCAACCCCTCTCCTGTGCCAAGCGAAGACTCACCTTTATGGATTTGCCGTCCGGCGTTAACACCTCCTCTGACAGCTCCATCATCTTCAGGGCCATGAGTGCAATTGGCTTGGCATGGCTGTCAATCTTCCGGTGGAGCCCGCCCGCAACACAGTAGGCGTCGCCTATTGTCTCAATCTATATGGGGATTGGAGAAGAGTCCATAAAACCATGACGATTTCATTTGATTTGAGTTCCATACTTTAATCAAATTTAAATATTTTCATAATAACATTTATCCTGACAGGGTTATTGGCAGAATTAAAATAAACACTCAGACAAGCTGTACCTGACAACAAGAAACACAACTCTCATTTTCTTCCAGTCAGTCATTTATCCAGAGAAACCATGACAATGGGAACATTTGGGTCTTTCCTCCTAGCCCCTCTCTCCCCCTCTCTCCTCACATGGAGCAGGAAAAGAGAGGGAGAGAGGAGAAAGTGGAGACGAGAGAAAATGGAAGTAGAAAGAGAGAAGGGGAAGCGTCAAGCAAAAAAGTGGAAGGGTGAGGAGAGAGGAAGGGAAGGGAAAGAATAACTGCTGTCTCTGTGCTGACTCAAACCCTGGCAAAGGACTAGAGCTGATCTAGTGCTAGATGGATGGAGGCATGGATGGAGGGATGGATAGAGGGAGTGATGGTTGTTAATGGACGCACTGGGCCTTGCTGTAATACCACTCTGTCAGGCAGCCAGTATTGACACACTGTTGTTAAGCACTGTTGCATTAGCCATTAATCAGTGTGTTTTTCCACCTGATACATATGCAAGCACGCAGACACACAGTGCTGATATAAAACACAACTTGATTGATCCTTGTATTTACCCACGGCAGCACCATTACTCAATTGCACTAAACCTCTCCTATGTGGCCAGGTGACACGTATCAGGGTTGGAGTCAATTCAGTATTTCTGAATTGAATCCAATTCAAACAATGAATTTCAATTAAATTTCAATTGGCCACACTCCACAGGAAGCAGAATTTGAATTTCCTTTGATTTGAATCAACTGAGATGTGAAACATGAAAATCTCATTCATTTGACAAATGTACCACTTATTAATACAACGAATACACATACTATTTGAAATATGAGTTCTATTTGAACTCAAATATGTCAAACAGTTTGATCTAATGCATTATGGGAAAACATTTTGTTTCTGATATTTAAAAACATTTAAGGGAGCTATTAATTATTATAGACAACCCACAACATGATCTTAGAATATTTCTAGATCACTAATTATTTGTTATTGTTTTAGGAAAATGAGTTTTAAAGATGAAATGTTTCAATCTAATGCTAAATGGTATTGGTAACCAAGTCAAAATAAACATTGCTATGGTGATGTGTAGAATAAATAAGGCATTTGAATTTCATTTCATTAAATTCTACTTCCTTTAATTCGAATGCAATTCAAATTCTGCTTCCTGTGGGGTGTGGCCAATTCAAATTCTATTCAAATACAATAAATGAATTGGAATTAAAGAGCAATTCATAACTCAATTCAGAATCGACCCAAACCCTGAAACATATAACAACAAGCAAGCACTGAGTGAACAGTATGTGACGTGCAAACAGGTGTGTTTGTACCTTATACACATTCAGTATTCCACACTGGTAGTTAAACAGGTGTGTGTTTGTACCTTATACACGTCCAGTATTCCAAACTGGTATTCAAACAGGTGTGTGTTTGTACCTTATACACGTCCAGTATTCCACACTGGTAGTCAAACAGGTGTGTGTTTGTACCTTATACACATCCAGTATTCCACACTGGTAGTCAAACAGGTGTGTTTGTACCTTATACACATTCAGTATTCCACACTGGTAGTCAAACAGGTGTGTTTGTACCTTATACACATTCAGTATTCCACACTGGTAGTCAAACAGGTGTGTTTGTACCTTATACACATTCAGTATTCCACACTGGTAGTCAAACAGGTGTGTGTTTGTACCTTATACACGTCCAGTATTCCACACTGGTAGTCGAAGCGTGTGTAGAGCTCGTTTAGCATGCTGATGACCTGCATGGGGGTACACTGGGCACACACTGCTGTGAAGCCCACAATGTCAGAGAACAGCATGGTGACATCATCAAACTTCCTGGCGGGGACAGACTCCCCCTGCCACAGCTTCTGGGCCACGTCACCAGGAAAGATGGAGTAGAGAAGGTCTACTGTCCTCCTCTTCTCCTCTTCTAGAGCTTGGTGTGTCTTTTCTAGAGTGGCCTGGGGAAGAGCAGAGGGATAGAAATACAATTAGTAGAATGGGGATGATGGAGTAGAGGTTTAGTGACCGACGTGTTTTCTCTTTTTCTGAAGCTGGATGAGTTGGCTGCTGAATGTCTACGTGACAGAATAATGAGTATGAGCACACGTGTATGTGTGTGTGACCGTGTGTGTGCATATTGCATGTGTGTTTGACTGTACCTTGAGTTTGTCCATCCTGTTCTTGAGGCCGTCCTGTGCCTTGGCCTGCTGTCCCACCAGTATGACATCACGCGTGGCGTCGTGGATGGGGATGTCTGACAGGTAGAGACCCCTGCCCATCAGCTCCTCCAGCTTGTCCACCCGGGGGGAACCCAGGAACATCAGAGTAGAGGATTCTGGGACATGAATCATCTGACCCTTCACCTCCATCACCTGGCAAAGAGAGAGAAAGAGAGAGAGAGAGAGAGGGTGTGGGGTAGAAGACAGGGAGAGGGGTTATTCATGTGATAAAGAGATCAGTGGAAGGCAGACCGTGGGAAATACAGTGCCTTCAGAAAGTATTCACACTCCTTGATTTTGTTGTGTTACAAAGTGAGATTAAAATAGATTTAATTGTCCTTTTTTGTCAATGATCTACACAAAATACTCTAATGTCAAAGTGGAAGACAAATATAAAAATTCAACACTACTATATCTTGATTAGATCAGTATTCAACCTCCAGTATTCAATACATGTTAAAATGACCTTTGGCAGCGATTACACCTTTCTGGGTATAGTCTCGAAGAGCTTTCCACACCTGGATTGTGCAACACTTACCCATTATTCTTTTCAGAAATGTTCAACCTCTGTAAAATTGGTTGTTGATTGTTGCTAAACAACCATTTTCAAGTCTAGCCATACATTTTCTAGAAGATTTAAGTCAAAACTGTAAGTCGGCCCCTCAGGAACATTCACCGTCTTCTTGGTAAGTAACTCCAGCATAGATTTGGCCTTGTGTTTTAGGTTATTGTCCTGCTGAAAGTTGAATTCATCACCCAGTGACTGGTGGAAAGCAGACTGAACCAGGTTTTCCTCCAGGATTTTGCCTGTGCTTAGCTCTATTATGTCACTTTTTTTATCAGGAAAAACTCCCAGTCCTAAACGATTACAAGCATACCCATAACATGATGCAGCAACCACTATGCTTGAAAATATGGAGAGTGGTACTCAGTAATTTGTTGTATTGGATTTGCCCCAAACATAAAACTTTGTATTCAGGACAAAAAATGAATTGCTTTGCTACATTTTGCAGTATTACTTTTAGTGCCTTGTTGCGAACAGGATGCATGTTTTGGAATATTTTTAATTCTGCACAGGCTTCCTTCTTTTCACTCTATCAACTAGGTTAGTATTGTGGAGTAACTACAATGTTGTGGAGCCATCCTTCGTTTTCTCTTGTCACAGCCATTAAACTCTGTAACTGTTTTAAAGTCACTCTTTGCCTCATGGTGAAATCCCTGAGCGTTTTCCTTCCTCTCCGGTAACAGAGCTAAGAAGGATGCCTGTATCTTTGTAGTGACTGGGTGTATTGATACACCATCCAAAGTGTAATTAATAACTTCACCATGCTCAAAGGGATTTTCAATGTCTGCTTAAATTTTTTTTACCCATCTACCAATAGGTGCCCTTCTTTGTGAGGCATTGGAAAAGCTCCCTCTGATTCAGAGGGGTTGGGTTAAATACGGAAAAGACATTACTGTTGAATGCATTCAGTTCTGCAACTGCTCAAGTGTCCCCATCTCCCTCTCCCTGGTCTTGTGGTTGAATCTGTGTTTGTAATTCACTACTCGATTGAGGAACCTTACAGATCATTGAATATTTGGAGTACAGAGAGGAGGTAGACATTAAAAAATCATGTTAAACACTATTATTGAGTCCATGCAACTTATTATGTAACTTGTTAAGCACATTTTCACTCCAGAACGTATTTATGCTTGCCATAACAAAGGAGTTGAATACTTATTGACTCAAGACATTTCAGCTTTCATTTATTATTAATTTGTTAAAAAATATATATAAAAACATAATTCCACTTTGACATTATGAAATGTGTGTTGGCCAGTGACAAAAAATGGAAATGTAATCAATTTCAATTTGAGGCTGTAACACAACAAAATCAAGGGGTGTGAATACTTTCTGAAGGCACTGTAGAAGAAGGAAGCCGTCATTGGCATCAACTGGCCCACAATGTGGTTACTGAAATCCGATTTGGCTACATTTGGCTGTTTTCGCTGTATAATTTTTAATAGTTGTCCTTTGGGGGTTTTGATTTTTTTTTGCTAAATGCTAACCCATTGATTGGTGAAGATGACATGAACGATGAAGATGACATGAACATGAATTGGGATTGACATCCAAACAAGCATTATACTCCGATGTTTACCTCAACATAGTGTAAATTTAGGATCATGTTGATGGGCGGCAATAAGGAGATTCTAGATCTATCCCCCACGGAGGGACACATGGCGTTTCCATTACCTGATCTATAAACAAAACCATAGAAATACTATTCAGAAAAGTTAAGAGGACGTTGTAGTCCAAACACAACAACGTTTTCAGAAGACCCCTTGTGTTGTGCTAGCTAATCCCCTTTACAACGGGAATGTACTGCTGCACATTCCAACATCATCTAGGCAACAAATGAGATGTCCTTCACCCATTCTCCAAAACACACCAGTTCAAGAGAACACTGGCCCTGCGGTAATAAGTCCAGCTGGAGCCTATAGACAATACAGGATTAAATTGAAATGTGTTCAGGGTTGAAAACATCTTTCTGGCTCTCAGCTGACTGAATAAAGTCAGGTTAGTCTGCTACTGTAACTGTAGTCTGCTACTGTAACTGTAGTCTGCTACTGTAACGGTAGTCTGCTACTGTATCTTCGGTTGCGGTTCTGGTGGAATACCAGAACATATGAACAACATTCTCACTCAAGAAGAATAACCAAACAATGAAGGGTTTACCCACCCCCTGAGTTTACACACAAGTGCAATGGCAGCACTTTGACCAGAAGTGAAAGCTACATATTGTTATTTTAACCTGGGGAAGCCAGGTCTCTCTCAGGTTCCAGGCCTGCTTTAAGATCCTAGCATCTCTCTCTCTCTCTCTCTCTACCTCTCTCTCTACCTCTCTCTCTCTCTACCTCTCTCTCTCTCTCTCTCTCTACCTCTCTCTCTCTACCTCTCTCTCTCTCCCCCCCTCGGTTTTTCTCCCTCCCTCGGTTTCTCTCTCTCTCTCCCTGGTGTCAGATAGATTATTCTGCCTGTGAGCCCACTGCAGCCCACTGCAGGCTGATTTATTTATAGAACCCTCTCCTAGCTCTGCATAATGCATACAACCTACATATACAGAGAGCTAACAAACACACTACCTAGATATAGTCTACAGAGAAACAGAGCACTGCACACACACTTAGCTACAGAAAGTAGACACATACACATATATACAGTTGCAGTGTGTAATGTGGGAGGATGTGAACAGCTGTCTTCTGTGGTTGTGGCAGGCAGAGTGGGAGGAGTCACATTGTTGACACACTAATGGGAATCTCCATGGGGACGACAGGAACACCAGGAACGCTGGCACTCCGGAAAACCAAGCAACTGTATCTCGGAAAAATATAAGTATGCATGCATAGACACACACACAATTACACACACAACCACTAATACACACACACAAAGTCACACATACACACACAAGCACTAATACACACGCAAATGCACTGATCTACATATGTAGAGTACGTAGAGTATATGTAGAGTATATGTAACATGTAGAGTACTCTACCTATATGTAACATGTAGAGTATGCACACTCACTCACAAGCAAGTGTGCTAACTTACATAAACACACGCACACACACACACACATTAACGCACAAGCACACAGACACACATTAACGCACACACACACACACATACACCAGAGGCTGTTCTGCTGGTCTCGTTTTGCGTCTCCCTGCTTTAACTCAGTTCCTTCCTGTTTCCATCTCCCTCATCAGAACAGACAGATCTCCATTCTCAACTGCACACAGCAGTAACACACAGCAGTAACACACTGCAGTAACACACAGCAGTAACACACAGCAGTAACACACTGCAGTAACACACAGCAGTAACACACAGCAGTAACACACAGCAACACAGACCACAGAGGACCACAGCCCCACTCTCAACCAGAGGACAGAGAAGGAGAGCAGAGAGAGATGGAGTGAGAGAAAGAGAGAGAGAATGAAAGATAGACAGGGAAAGTGAGAGAGAAAAGGAGAGGAGGGTAGAGAGGGAGAAACAACAGAGAGGGAGAAACAACAGAGAGGGAGAAAGAGAGGATTTAAGCAGACTGGTGTGTGAACAGACTGGCGTGTCACACATACATACACACACAAATGCACACGTACACTGCACGCAGGCCGTGCATACACATGGTATCTCCCTGTATACTCACTCAGATCTATTGAAAGATAATGTGAGACCTCTAGACCAACCTGTGCTCAGACACTAATCTCTCCTCTAGTCCAACTCGGCTGGTGTCTGGCGCTTTACGCCTTTGATTTCTGTTGATCTGTTATTGTGGAGGCTGTTTTACATGACAAGGCTATGTGTGTTCTGTGTGTGTGTGTGCGTGTAGCTACCTGTGTGTGTGTGTGTGTGTGTGTGTGTGTGATAGGGAACAAAAAGGATTGATCCGACACCCCAGTCAACATTGTGTTGTTTTACTGTTTGTTGTTCAGGACTCTCTGGGTCATTATGAAAGGCACTGCTCTCCCTTACTCTCTGGGTCATTATGAAAGGCACTGCTCTCCCTTACTCTCTGGGTCATTATGAAAGTCACTGCTCTCCCTTACTCTCTGGGTCATTATGAAAGTCACTGCTCTCCCTTACTCTCTGGGTCATTATGAAAGTCACTGCTCTCCCTTACTCTCTGGGTCATTATGAAAGTCACTGCTCTCCCTTACTCTCTGGGTCATATTTACACTACAGAGAGTGCAGAAAATGACCATATGACACCAGCCATAAAAACAGGTACATGATGTAGGTGCTCTTAGGTTACACAGTAACACGCAGCGCAAATTCAAACTGACGATAGTGGTTGGAGAAGATGGATTGCTGTGGGTGGGTAGGGGGGGTGTTCTGGTTAGGTGAAGCGAGGATTTATTTTATTTTATTGAACCTTTATTTAACTAGGCAAATTCTTATTTACAATGACGGCCTATCAACAGGCAAAAGGCCTCCTACAGGGACGAGGGCTGGGATTAAAAATAAAAATATAGAACAAAACAAAACATCACAACACTACATACAGAGAGACCAGCACAAAACATGGTACAAACATTATTGGGCAGGATGGGAAGGGAGGATTTACTGGTTAGAAGGTGAAGACAGCGGTTTGGAGTGAAAGAGCTAGAGAGAGAGGAGTGGATGAGTGCGGTCCTGACGGCATGCCAATAAGATGTCTCCTCTGTGTGCAGAAAGGTGTACACACACACAGCTGGAGGGCTCTCAGCATCAGTGTGTGTGTGTGTGTGTGTGTGTGTGTGTGTGTGTGTGTGTGTGTGTGTGTGTGTGTGTGTGTGTGTGTGTGTGTGTGTGTGTGTGTGTGAGAAAGAGAGGGAAGTTAAAGGAGTAAAGGAAAAGGAGAGTGAGACATTGGTACCACAGATAGAGAAGAGAGAGAGAGACAAAGAGAAAGAGAGAGCGAGAGAGAGGGGGAGAGAGAGAGCGAGAGAAAAAGAGAGAGAGAGAGGAGAGAGAGAGGGGTTTGGAGTGAAGGAGCTAGAGAGAGAGGAGGAGTGTAAGGTGTTGGGTAGATGAGAGAAAAAGAGAGAAAAAGAGAGGAGAGAGAGAGAGACAGACAGAGACAGAGAGAGAGATAGAGAGAGACAGACAGAGAGATAGAGAGAGGGAGGGAGAGAGATAGACAAGGTAAGAAGGGCCTTATATGCCATCAAAAGGAACATATAATTCGACATACCAATTAGGATCTGGCTAAAAATACTTGAATCAGTTATAGAACACATTGCCCTTTATGGTTGTGAGGTCTGGGGTCCGCTCACCAACCAGGAATTCACAAAATGGAACAAACACCAAATAGAGACTCTGCATGCAGAATTCTGCAAAAATATCCTGTGTAAAACGTAAAACACCAAATAATGCATGCAGAGCAGAATTTGGCCGATACCCGCTAATTATCAAAATCCAGAAAAGAGCAGTTAAATTCTACAACCACCTAAAAGGAAGCGATTCCCAAACCTTCCATAACAAAGCCATCCCCTACAGAGAGATGAACCTGGAGAAGAGCCCCCTAAGCAAGCTGGTCCTGGGGCTCTGTTCACAAACACAAACAGACCCCACAGAGCCCCAGGACAGCAACACAATTAGACCCAACCAAATCATGAGAAAACAAAAATATAATTACTTGACACATTGGAAAGAATTAACAAAAAAACTGAGCAAACTAGAATGCTATTTGGCCCTAAACAGAGAGGACACAGTGGCAGAATACCTGAACACTGTGACTGACCCAAACCTAAGGAAAGCTTTGACTATGTACAGACTCAGTGAGCATGGCCTTGCTGCCGTAGGCAGACCTGGCTCTCAAGAGAAGACAGGCTACGTGCACACTGCCCACAAAATGAGGTGGAAACCTGCACTTCCTAACCTCCTGCCAAATGTAAGACCATATTAGAGACACATATTTCCCTCAGACTACACAGACCCACAAAGAATTTGAATAAACTCCCATATCTATTGGGTGAAATACTACAGTGTTCCATCACAGCAGCAAGATTTGTGACCTGTTTCCACAAGAAAAGGGCAACCAGTGAAGAACAAACACCATTGTAAATACAACACATAATTATGTTTATTTATTTTCCCTTTTGTACTTTAACTATTTCCACATAATATGACATTTTAAATGTCTTTATTCTTTTGGAACTTTTGTGAGTGTAATGTTTACTGTTCATTTTTATTGTTAATTTCACTTTTGTTTATTATCTACTTCACTTGCTTTGGCAATGTTAACATATATTTCCCATGCCAATAAAGCCCTTAAATTGAAATTGAATTGAGAGAGAGATAAAGGGAGAGAGAGAGACCTATTAGATCACAGAAAAATCACAGTCTACTTGAACAGAGCAATACTCAATAATGAGGCATGAAAGCCAAAGGAACTGAATAATATTAAGAAATGCTATAGATGGAAAGAAAGTAGTGTGGAAACCTACCAAAAAACTGAGGCAACAACAAATTCAATCCCTTTTAGACAACTTCTTGGACAAAATGTTCCAGTTAAAAACCTTAACAGTATATTTGACCTCTCTGTTTCCCTATCAAATCAAAAAATGTAAAACAGAAAAACGAAGAAAATTAACAACAATGACAAATGGTTTGAAGAATTCAAAAACCTAAGAAGGAAATTGAGAAACCTATCCAACCAAAAACATAGAGACCCAGAAAACCTATGCCTTCACTATGGTGAATCACTAAAACAATACAGACATACACTAGAGAGAGGGAGAGAGAGAGAGAGAGAGAGAGAGAGAGAGAGAGAGAGAGAGAGAGATAAGTGACCTTTCCAGTAGGTCCACGCTCAAGCCCTGCGGGGAGGATGAATGGACAAACAGACACTGTCAGGAGGGAGAGAGAGGGAGTCTGGGGGGGGGGGGTTCAGACTATGTCCTGTCGCCTCCACTCTCTGCCCTTTCTGATGAAAATGTCAGCTCATCCCCCTTCTCTGAAAGAAAAACACACACACTTGCTTTAATTCACTTTCTCTCTAACTCCTTGGCTAACTCCCTCACTGATCCAGGTGCTCTGACTATCTCCACTGTCCTGCTATGCCTCTTAATGGGTCTTAATGTTGCATACATCACTGTCCCTGCTATGCCTCTTAATGGGTCTTAATGTTGCATACATCACTGTCCCTGCTATGACTCTTAATGGGTCTTAATGTTGCATACATCACTGTCCCTGCTATGCCTCTTAATGGGTCTTAATGTTGCATACATCACTGTCCCTGCTATGACTCTTAATGGGTCTTAATGTTGCATACATCACTGTCCCTGCTATGCCTCTTAATGGGTCTTAATGTTGCATACATCACTGTCCCTGCTATGCCTCTTAATGGGTCTTACTGTTTGTATTTAGTAGCCCTTTCCCACAGTCTAATTACCAAATCACCCTCTAGTGGTCTCATGGGTGGAATGTTATTCATATTTTTTATAATTTCATAATTAATCAACATTATTTTAAAAAAGCAGCCCAAAATCCGGTGTTTCTATGTCAACCGGTTTTGTTATATTTCAGTCTGTATATAAAGTGTAATATTGAGATGCAAACTCCAAATGTAATACATTTCAACTCCATATCTGACCATGTACAGGTGTCTTCTTTGTTTAAGCCCATAACCATCTGAGTGAGGTGTATACGTTTGTTTCAAAGTAGATTTGTTTAAGACCAAGAAACACTGATTTAGCCCACTGCAATTAAGGATCCCCATTAGCTGCTGCCTACTCTTCCTGGGGTCCAACAACATTAAGGCAGTTATATACAATTTGAAAAACATTACAATACATTTCGCAACAGATTTCGCAACAAGCCACTTCCGTTTTGAGCGCGTCACTTGTCTCCGTGCTGCTGTGCTGTTTGTTGCTACTTGGCTACCTGCCAAACTTTACGATTTTTACTTGTTTTTATAACCGTTTAATTAAAATTGCCATTTAACACATTTACCATTGTCTTAGTTCTTTTTTTCCCCTCGCTGGACTTCTTTCATTCAACTTTATCTGGACATGGTTCTACAGGACCTCCACAAGCCCAAAAAAGCTAAGTAGTAACATTAACACTATGCCATAATTGCAGTCGCTGTGCTCATCATATACAGGAAAACTATCGAGTTATGGTGAAGATAGCCGTGTTGCAAGCCCAGCTTCACATGCAATCGTTAGGAAAAGGTAATTTAAGTGTAGGAAAGGATGAAACAGCGTCTGTGCCACCAGTAAGTACAGATAGTAGGATAAATCCCCTTGCACAGTCTCCGCAGCCGGACAATTTTCTCAAGGCTTCTGGAAAGAAATGCTGTCGGGATGCTCAACCGGTGTCGCTCATTCAGCCGACAGAAACTTTCAACCGGTTCTTCCCATTAAGCAACTAGTCGGAGTCAGAGGCCGAGCCTTCTCAGGTCTCTCCTCCACCCATAATGGAGTCTGAGCCGGCGAATCCTCATAACACTATCTCTGACAAATTGAAAACCCTAATCATTGGTGACTCCATTACCGCAATATTAGACTTAAAAAGAAACATCCAGCGATCATACACTGTTTACCAGGGGGCAGGGCTACCGCCATAAAGGCTAATTTGAAAATGGTGCTGGCTAAGGCTAAAACTGGCGAGTATAGGGATATTGTTATCCACGTCGGAAACCAACGATGTTAGGATGAAACAGTCAGAGCAACAAGGCATCAGCGTGTAAATCAGCTAGAAAGATGTGTTGACATCGAGTAACTGTCTCTGGCCCCCTCCCAGTTAGGGGAGTGATGAGCTCTACAGCAGACTATCACAACTCAATCGCTGGTTGAAAACTGTTTCCTGCCCCTCCCAAAATATAGAATTTGTAGATAATTGGCCCTCTTTCTGGGACACCCACAAACAGGACCAAGCCTGGCCTGCTGAGAAGTGACGAGCTCCATCCTAGCTGGAGGGGTGCTCTCATCTTATCTACGAACATAGACAGGGTTCTAACTCCCCTAGCTCCACAATGAGATAGGGTGCAGGTCAGGCAGCAGGCTGTTAGCCAGCCTGCCAGCTAAGTGGAGTCTGCCACTAGCCTAGTCAGTGTAGTCAGCTCAGCTATCCCCATTGAGACCGTGTCTGTGCCTCGATCTAGGTTGGGCAAAACTAAACATGGCGGTGTTCACTTTAGCAATCTTACCGGAATAAAGACCTCGTCCATTCCTGCCATTATTGAAAGAGATGGTGAGGTATCTAATGTTAGATGTTCATGTTAGATCCCTCACTTCCAAGGCAGGTATAGTCAATGAACTAATCACTGATCATCATCTTGATGTGATTGGCATGACTGAAACATGGCTTAAGCCTTGGTGATGTCATTCGGAAACACAATGTTAACTTTATTGCCAAGTGGACGACACACAGCTGTAGATTTCAATGAAACACGGTGAAGCCCAATAATTGCCTACCCTGGAAGCCTGTGTTTCAGACATAAGGAAGTGGATGGCAGCACATTTTTTACTTTTAAACTCAGACTAGGTCCCAAGAAATAAAGAGATCTTCTGTTGGATCTGACAATTCATCTTGATGGTTGTACAGTCATCTCAAATAAAACTGTAAAGGACCTCGGCGTTACTCTGGACCCTGATCTCTCTTTTGACAAACATATCAAGAATATTTCAAGGACAGCTTTTTTCCATCTTCGTAACTTTTTGTCAAAAAATGATTAGCAGAAAAGCTAATCCATGCTTTTATCACTTCTAGAGTAGACTACTGAAATGCTCTACTTTCCGGCTACCCAGATAAAGCACTAAATAAACTTCAGTTAGTGCAAAACACGGCTGCTAGAATCTTGACTAGAAGCAAAAATGTAATCATATTACTCCAGTGCTAGCCTCTCTGCACTGGCTTCCTGTAATACTAGGGCTGATTTCAAGGTTTTACTGCTAACCTACAAAGAATTACATGGGCTTGCTTCTACCTATCTCCGATTTGGTCCTGCCGTACATACCTACACGTATGCTACGGTCACAAGACGCAGGCCTCCTTACTGTCCCTAGAATTTCTAAGCAAACAGCTGGAGGCAGGCCTTTCTCCTATAGAGCTCATTTTTGTAGAATGGTCTGCCTATCCATGTGAGAAACACAGACTCGGTCTCAACCTTTAAGTCTCATCTCTACAGTAGGTCCTATGATTGAGTGTAGTCTGGCCCAGGGGTGCAAAGGTGAACGGAAAGGCACTGGAGCGACGAACCGTCCTTGCTGTCTCTGCCTGGCCAGTTCCCCTCTCGCTATTGGGATTCTCTCCCTCTGACCCTATTACAGAGTCACTGACTTGCTATTTCTCTTCCATGCTGTCCCTAGGAGGGGTGCGTCACTTGAGTGGGTTGAGTCACTGACATGATCTTCCTGTCCGGTTTGTCACCCCTTCTGGCTCGCGCGGTGGAAGACATCTTCGAGGGCTATACTCAGCCTTGTCTCAGGGTAGTAGGTTGGTGGTCTGTTGATATCCCTCTGGTAGTGTGGGGGCTGTGCTTTTGCAATGTGGGTGGAGTTATATCCTGCCTGGTTGGCCCTGTCCGGGGGTATTGTCGTAAGGGGCCACAGTGTCTCCCAAATCCCCTGTGTCTCAGCCTCCAGTATCTATGCTGCAATAGTCTATGTGCCGGGGAGCTAGGGTCAGTCTGTTACATCTGTTGTTATTCTCCTGTCATATCCGGTGTCATGTGTGAATTTAAGTATGCTCCCTCTAATTCTCTCTCTCCCTCCCCTCCCAGAAGACCTGAGCCCTGGGACCATGCCTCAGGACTACCTTGCTGTCCCCAGTCCACCTGGTCGTGCTGCTGTTCCAGTTTCAACTCTTCTGCCTGCGGTTATGGAACTCTGACCTGTTCACCGGACGTGCTACCTTGTCCCAGACCTGCTGTTTTCAACTCTCTCTCTCTACCGCACATGCTATTTCGACCTCTGAATGCCCGGCTATGAAAATGATGTACTGACCTGTTGCACCCTCTACAACCACTGTAATTATTATTTGACCCTGCTGGTCATCTATGAACATTTGAATATCTTGTAGAACAATCTGGCCTTAATGGCCATGTTCTGTTATAATCTCCACCCGGGACAGCCAGAAGGGGACTGGACACCCCTCAAAGCCTGGTTCCTCTCTAGGTTTCTGCCTTTCTAGGGAGTTTTTCTTAGCCACAGTGCTTCTACATCTGCATTGCTTGCTGTTTGGGGTTTTAGGCTGAGTTTCTGTATAGCACTTTGTGACATCGGCTGATGTAAAAATTGCTTAATAAATACATTAGATTGATTGCTACTATACTATCACATATCTACAACACAAAATCCATGTGTGTGTATAGTGCTTATGTTACCGTGTGTGTGTATGCGTGTGTCTGTGCCTGTGCGTGTCTCTTCACAGTCCCCGCCGTTCCATAAGATGTATTTGCATTATTTCATGAGTTACTTGATGTGGAAAGTTTCATACTGTTGCATACATCACTGTCCCTGCTGTGATTCTTAATGTGTCTTACTGTTGCATACATCACTGTCCCTGCTATGCCTCTTAATGTGTCTTACTGTTGCATACATCACTGTCCCAAATGACTCTTAATGTGTCTTGCTGTTGCATACATCACGGTCCCTAATGAGTCTTATTGTGTCTTACTGTTGCATACATCACTGTCCCTACTGTGATTCTTAATGTGTCTTACTGTTGCATACATCACTGTCCCTGCTATGCCTCTTAATGTGTCTTACTGTTGCATACATCACTGTCCCTGCTATGCCTCTTAATGTGTCTTACTGTTGCATACATCACTGTCCCTAATGACTCTTACTGTTGCATACATCACTGTCCCTGCTATGCCTCTTAATGTGTCTTACTGTTGCATACATCACTGTCCCTGCTATGACTATTAAAGGTCAACTGCCCCTTAGAACCAACTTCTCTGGTTTTAAACGGCCCCTGTGTCATCGATATGCGACATTGTGGTGTCAAAATTAACTACAAAGTGTAAACAGGTCAATATTGGTTATGTGTAACCTTTATTTAACTAGGCAAGTCAGTTAAGAACAAATGATTACGTACAACCACGGCCTACCGGGGAACAGTGGGTTAACTGCCTTGTTCAGGGGCAGAACGACAGATCTCTTTTTAAACCTTGTCAGCTCGGGGATTCGATCCAGCAACCTTTCGGTTACTAGCCCAACGTGCTAACTACTAGGCTACCTGCCGCCCCATAAAGTCTGTCTTGTCCTAAACTGAGTTTGGTAAGTGGCTGCGTCATGACTTACTTGAGGGTTTGGTTTGGATTACAATTACGTCAACAATTTATGCCCCCTTTCATCTATTAACACTGCGGCACTGTGTTTTCTGGGATAAACACTGGGCGACTGGGCGAGTTCACCCGCTGTTGACGCTGTTAACTTCAAGTAGGTTTCGGTTTTGCTAGGGCATTGTGGATCGGGATTGGCAAGTTCACATACAGCGAAAGAAAGTTGTTTTTTTTATATTTTATTTTTTATTTTAAGCCTATCCCAAACCTTAACCCTTACCTTAACCATGCAGAGTTAATGCCTAACCTTAACCCTTACCTTAACCATTCAGAGTTAATCCCAAACCTTAACCCTTACCTTAACCATTCAGAGTTAATCCCAAACCTTAACCCTTACCTTAACCATTCAGAGTTAATCCCAAACCTTAACCCTTACCTTAACCATTCAGAGTTAATCCCAAACCTTAACCCTTACCTTAACCATTCAGAGTTAATGCCTAACCTTAACCCTTACCTTAACCATTCAGAGTTAATGCCTAACCTTAACCCTTACCTTAACCATTCAGAGTTAATGCCTAACCTTAACCCTTACCTTAACCATTCAGAGTTAATCCCTAACCTTAACCCTTACCTTAACCATTCAGAGTTAATGCCTAACCTTAACCCTTACCTTAACCATTCAGAGTTAATGCCTAACCTTAACCCTTACCTTAACCATTCAGAGTTAATGCCTAACCTTAACCCTTACCTTAACCATTCAGAGTTAATGCCTAACCTTAACCCTTACCTTACCATTCAGAGTTAATGCCTAACCTTAACCCTTACCTTAACCATTCAGA
>QNTS01001905.1:81936-102633 GCA_003317085.1 Hucho hucho
GTTACGGGTCTCTCCACTAACACAGTTACGGGTCTCTCCACTAACACAGTTACGGGTCTCTCCACTAACACAGTTACGGGTCTCTCCACTAACACAGTTACATGTCTCTCTACTAACACAGTTACGGGTCTCTCCACTAACACAGTTACGGGTCTCTCCACTAACACAGTTATGGGTCTCTCCACTAACACAGTTATGGGTCTCTCCACTAACACAGTTACGGGTCTCTCCACTAACTACCACCTACCTGCATATCTTTATGTTTGTGTTTATGTGTGTGTAATGTGTGGCGACAGGAGGAGGATATGTCAATTTGTGTGTGAAGATAGATGCTGAAGATGCTGTGTGTCCTCTGTTCTGGGTCACTGTGGCTGGCCTGGTTGACAGTATCAGGACCATGAAGTGAACACCAAGTACATGCTCTGTTCTCCGGGTCATGGTTGACTGGTTGCTAAGAGTGGTTCACTCATTGCTTGCTCTTGTATGATTGGGTCACCATGATTGCAGTCTGTGTGTGTGGGGCGTCTCTGCTTTTGGCCAGGGAGTAGCAAGCTAAACACTTCCCTTGGACCAAGGAAATTAAAAACAGCATTGTATAAGACCATGATATCTTTATCATCATCATCATCATCATCATCATTAAGTGCATCTCTAATATCATTTTTTTCCCTAGTTTCTGTTCCTTATTGTACACTGTTCTGAAAACACTGGTTAATGATGCTGTAAACTGGAGGCCTCCCAAACAAAGGTATTTTATTTCACCTGTCCACTTCTTTCACTTCAGCGCAGGTGGAGGAGAGGAGGCTACACTAGGTAAACAGATACCGTCTCACCCAGAATAACCTCATCGCTCAGTAAGGAGTGATATAGAATAGGCCTAATCTACTACCCATTCTTCTATCTTTCTCTCTCTCTCTCTCTGTATTCTACGAGTCATCTCTAGGGTGCTGGTCCTTTTGTGACCACGCAAGTGACGCATGCAGAGGGGAGAGAAATACCGGAGAAAATCTCTGTGTTTTTTGTAAATGTATCCTACCGTGGGCGACGTTAACCTCCTCAAGCTCTCCCCGAGCGAGTCCAGGTTCACGCGCTTCCGTCTGTTCGCCCGTTTTGGTCCCGGTGCGTCCTCGAACGGGCACGCGAGCTTCTCCACCGGGCTCTTGCCGTTCCAGATGCGTGAAAAGGGGCAGGAGTCGCCATCATCTCCGGGGCTCTCCAGGCACTCCGAGCCCATCGAGCTGAACGACTCCGAAGAGATCTTGCGCGAGGACATGCTGCTGCTTCTGAGCGCGAAAAGTCTGGGCGCGTACGCGTGCGGCGGCGAAACAACACACCGCCACCGGGACTCATCAGATTCACTCGCGTGGGAAAGATGGGGAGGCACGCGCACCGGTCAAGAGCGAGAGCGACACGAGCTAGAGAACAAATGTATTACCTAAACCAAGATGCTCTCGCGACGGCCAGAGAGAGGGACTATATTCACCAGCTGAATCTCATGTCTAACGGTTTTTACCGTTGTCCTTTTTGTTTTCCCTTTGAAATACCAGTTGAAGTATTTTGTCTGCTGCGCACGTCTCTACTATCACATCCTCTGTGGCTTCACGGCTTTCTGACTCTCTCTCTGTGAACTATTCATGCTTTCATTCCTTCACCCTCTCATCCCTGCAGTTGGCTGTATTCCTCTCCTGTCCAGAGGGCGGGAAACGGTGTGTCCAGGTGCGGGACTGAGGACGACCGGAAGGTACGGAGATGATGCTTGCAGTCAAACATCAGCTCGAGCCGCTACCTCGTGGAGTTATATCTGTCCACTCCGCTCGAGCTCTACATAGCGTCACTATTCTACCTCCATCCGCCACAGCCAATCAGATATAATATCAGACTAAACCCGGCCCCCCCTCCTTTACCATCCCTGTGAGAGAGATACTTTAGTTTAGGGCTAGGCTGCAGTTTGGCGCAGATACTGACGGAGGAGACACTAGAGTCCAAGACCAAAACCTAAACATCAAATAGGCACATGTTTGTATGTGATTTGATCCTTAATAATTTGTTTTCATGCCACACATATGCCAGTTGGCCCACACTGTGATTATTATTATCTGACCCTGCTGGTCATCTATGAACGTTTTAACATCTTGGCCATGTTCTGTTATAATCTCCACTTGGCACAGCCAGAAGAGGACTGACCACCCCTCAGAGCCTGGTTCCTCTCTAGGTTTCTTCCTAGGTTCTGGCCTTTCTAGGGAGTTTTTCCTAGCCACCGTGCTAGGTTGCTGTTTGGGGGTTTTAGGCTGGGTTTCTGTATAGCACTTTGTGACATCGGCTGATGTAAAAAGGGCTTTATAAATACATTTGATTGATTGATTGATTGACTGTGCAATGCCAGCAGAACATATCCAGGGTGTTTGTATACTAGACCAATTTGTCATAATCAACTGAATATTCACCATTGTAAATAATTTACTTCTTATTTTACTCAAGGTCATCTAGATAAAACAATAATTTAAGGTAGACTTGGTTCTAGTAGACTAGACTATGGTATATGTCAACAATAGTTCACCACTAAAGTCAACGGGTGTGTTTGGTTCACACAGACTCCTCTCCTATAAGAACCGACTGTCCCCATAATAAACACATGATAATGGTAACTGACGGTGTTAGCGTAATTAAAATCGCAGAGCCGTAGCGGGCGACATGGCGGAATTCATGTGTCGAACACTAATCGCTTTGGTGACCTTGACCTCTTCTCTGCCCATGTGCCAGACTATCCCCCCAGCCTGAGACACACAAACTGAAGAAAACACACTACCAGGATAGTGCATACATATACCCTGGATAAACATACACACTGCATATACAGTACCAGTCAAAGGTTTGGACACACCTACTCATTTAGGTGTGTCCATTTATTGGATTTTTTTTTACAATTTTCTACATTGTAGAATAATACTGAAGACATCAAAAATATGAAATATATATTTTTTTATTTAACCGTAATTTAACCAAGTCAGTTAAGAACAAATTCTTATTTACAATGACAGCCTACACTGGACAAACCATCACCCAGACGATGCTGGGCCAATTGTGCGCCGCCCTATGGGACTCGCAATCACGGCCGGTTGTGATACAGCCTGGAATCGAACCAGGGTCTGTAGTGACGCCTCTAGCACTGAGATGCAGTGCCTTAGACCGCTGTGCCACTCAGGAGCACAGCGAGTGGCTTTTTTAGTGACCAAAAAAGTGTTAAACAAATCAAAATAGATTTTAGATTTTAGATTCTTCAAAGGAGCCACCCTTTGCCTTGATGAGAGCGTTGCACACTCTTGGCATTCTCTCAACCAGCTCTCAACCCACATATGCTGAGCACTTGTTGGCTGCTTTTCCTTCACTCTGCGATCCAACTAAATAAATCCCAGACAGTGTCACTAGCAAAGAACCACTACACCTCTTCCTCCGTGCTTCACGGTGAGAACCACACATGCGGAGATCATCCGTTCACCTACTCTGTGTTTCACAAAGACATGGCGGTTGGAACCAAAAATCTCAAATTTGGAATCATCAGACCAAATGACAGATTTCCACCAGTCTAATGTCCATTGCTCGTGTTTCTTGGCCCAAGCAAGTCTCTTCTTATAATTGGTGTCCTTTAGTAGTGGTTTCTTTGCAGCAATTCGACCATGAAGGCCTGATTCACGATGTCTGCTCTGAACAGTTGATGTTGAGATGTGTCTGTTACTTGAACTCTGTGAAGCATTTATTTGGCCTGAAATCTGAGGCTGGTAACTTATCCTCTGCAGGAGAGGGAACTCTGGGTCTTCCTTTCCTGTGGCGGTCCTCATGAGAACCAGTTTCATCACTTGATGGTTTTTGCGACTGCACTTGAAGACATTTTCAAAGTTCCTGACATTTTCCAGATTGACTGACCTTCATATCTTAAAGTAATGATGGACTGTCGTTTCTCTTTACCTATTTGAGCATTCCAGGTGCCTACCTCATGAAGCTTACTGAGAGAATGCCAAGTGTGCAAAGCTGTCATCAAGGCAGTGTGGCTCCTTTGAAGAATCTCAAATATAAAATATATTTAGATTTGTTTAACACTTTTTTGCTTACTACATGATTCCATGTGTTATTTCATAGTTCTGATGTCTTCACTATTATTCTACAATGTAGAAAATACAAAAAATAATGAAAAACCCTTGAATGAGTAGGTGTGTCCAAACATTTGACTGGTACTACATAGTGAACAAAAATATAAACGTAACATATTAAGTGTTGGTCCCATGTTTCATGAGATTAAATAAAGCATCCCAGAAATGTTCCATATGCACAAAAAAACGTATTTCTCTCAAATTTGGTGCACAAATGTGTTTACATCCCTCTTAGTGAGCATTTGCCAAGATAATCCATCAACCTGACAGGTGTGGCATATCAAGAAGCTGATTAAACAGCATGATCATTACACAGGTGCACCTTGTGATGGGGACAATGAAAGACCACTCTAAAATGTACAGGTTTGTCCCACAACACAACACAATGCTACAGATGTCTCAAGTTTTGAGGGCGTGCAGTTGGCATGCTGACTGCAGGAATGTCCACCAGAGCTGTTGACAGATAATTGTATGTTCATTTCTCTACCATAAACCCGCCTCCAATGTCATTTTAGAGAATTTGGCAGTACGTCCAAGTGACCTCACAACTACAGACCACCTGTAACCATGCCAGCCCAGGACCTCCACATGCGGCTTCTTCACCGGCGGGATCGTCTGAGACCAGCCAGCTGGACATCTGATGAAACTGAGAAGTATATCTGTCTGTAATAAAGCCCTTTTATGGGGAAAAAATCATTCTGATTGACTGGCCTTTGCCAGACTATTGACTGATGTCCTATGAACTGTAGTAAAATCATCAAAATTGTTGCATGTTGCGTTTATATTCTTGTTCAGTATACATAGACATGCACATACCAGACAGACAGACCAACAGACTGACCGAAAGATGGACGGTCAGACAGACATACTGACAGATGGATGGACAGACACACACACAGAGAGCTAGAGATAGGGAGACAACCATAGGATGCAACCACATACAATGCGGTCATTTTCCTAGATGTGCAATTCTAAAAAATTATTTTTTTCCAAAGAAGTGTGCCCTGACCCTAATAGATTACATAGAAATATGTTCGGTCTCTCTCTGTCTCTCCTCACAAACTCCCCCCCCCCCCATCTCGCTACATAAAATGATACATCAATAACACTGTCTGATGGATATTTAATAAACCTGCAGGAACAATTTAACCATAGTTCTCTAAAGATTAAAAGCAAGGGAAAGCCTTGACAGTGTGTGCTCAGAGGATGGGTCGATTGTGTAATACCTCAAACAGTGACATTAAAGATGATTCGGTTTATTGAAGATTATAATTAAATGTTACGCAAGGAAGACAACAAAATCCTACAATATGTTGATATTAGTTGATATTAGTGAAAATTCTACTTACATTTTTAAATAATTATTTAGATTGTGGTATGTGTGTGTGTTTTACCATAAAGGCCCTCTTGGCCAGACTGAATATTCCATGTGTCTCCCCCATCTCCTTCCAGATCAACAGGCAGTAAAAACAGGGTTTTCAACAGTCAGATTTACGGTTGTAATTCCCCTAAGGTATGTCTTTTCTAAAGGTGTTGAACAAGAGACAGACAGTCATCACAACACACCTAAATACCATACATAGAAAAAACTGTCAAAATAATGTTGATGTCAGTCAGAGGCACTCACTCACGCTCACACACACATTTTATTGTGAAACAAACAAGAAATAAGACAAAAAAAGAGAAAACGAGCATGCATAACTATTCACCCCACCAAAGTCAATACTTTGTAGAGCCACCCTTTGCAGCAATTACAGCTGCAAGTCTCTTGGGTATGTCTCTATAAGCTTGGCACATCTAGCCACTGAGATTTTTGCCCATTCTTCAAGGCAAAACTGCTCCAGCTCCATCAAGTTGGATGGGTTCCACAGGTGTACAGCAATCTTTAAGTCATACCACAGATTCTCAATTGGATTGAGGTCTGGGCTTTGACTAGGCCATTCCAAGACATTTAAATGTTTCCCCTTAAACCACCCGAGTGTTGCTTTAGCAGTATGCTTAGTGTCTTTGTCCTGCTTTAAGGTGAACCTCCATCCCAGTCTCAACTCTTTGTAAGACTGAAACAGGTTTCCCTCAAGAATTTCCATGTATTTAGTGCCATCCATCATTCCTTCAATTCTGACCAGTTTCCCAGTCCTTGCTGATGAAAAATATGGTGTTCTCAGGGTGATGAGAGGTGTTGGGTTCGCGCCAGACAGAGAATTTTCCTTGATGGCCAAAAAGCTAAAATGTTGTCTCATCTGACCAGAGTACCTTCCATATGTTTGGGGAGTCTCCCACATGCCTTCTGGCGAACACCACACGTGTTTGCTTATTTTTTTCTTTAAGCAGTGGCTTTTTTTCTGGCCACTCTTCTGTAAAGCCCAGTTGTGTGGAGTGTACGGCTTGAAGTGGTCTTATGGACAGATACTCCAATCTCCTCTGTGGAGCTTTGCAGCTCCTTCAGGGTTATCGTTGGTCTCTTTGTTGCCTCTCTGATTAATGCCCTCCTTGCCTGGTCTGTGAGTTTTGGTGGGCGGCCCTCTCTTGGCAGGTTTGTTGTGGTGACATATTCTTTCCATTTTTTAGTAATGGATTTAATGGTGCTCCGTGGAATGTTCAAAGTTTAGGATATTTTTTTATAACCCAACCCTGATCTGTACTTCTCCACAACTTTGTCCCTGACCTGTTTGGAGAGCTATTTGGTCTTCATGGTGCCGCTTGCTTTGTGGTGTTGAAGACTCTGGGGCCTTTCAGAACAGGTGTATATATACTGAGATCATGTGACATATCATGTGACACTTAGATTGCACACAGTTGGACTTTATTTATTAACTAATTATGTGACTTCTGAAGGTAATTGGTTGCACCAGATCTTATTTAGGGGCTTCATAGCAAAGGGGGTGAATACATATGCTCGCACCACTTTTCCGTTCTTATTTTTATTTTATTTTTTGAAAAAAGTTTTTTTTTTAATTTCACTTCACCAATTTTGACTATTTTGTGTATGTCCATTAATTGAAATCCAATAAAAAATCACAAAATAACAAACAAAATTACATTAGTGTTCTATAGATCGCCTTTGACCGTTCCCCACATTCTATGTTGAAAATGTTGTTCCAGTAGTTGCTTTTGAACGTGTAAGTCTCTTGAAACAAAGTGCATTCCTTTGGTGAATATTGGAGAGGGAGACCTGAATCTCCCCCCCCTTGATTTATGAGTTGTTAATGGCGTCTAGTTCTTTCCTCCCTCCTCAGAGGGGGTCTGAGTGAAGTTATTCATTGCAAACCTGATCTGACCTATTAGGATTCTCGTTGACAGTGATGACAAAAGTTACATAAGTTGCATGGACTCACTCTGAAGGCAATCATAGTGCTTAGTAGTGCTCAATCTAAATTACATAACGAAAATTTCCCCATCAAAATCTGTCAGTTTAAGCTAGAGACATCAATCCACTGCATCCGCCGATGTAGCACTTTAGCATCTGCGGTGAAAGGTGGCAGAGCTAGAGGGTTTTTGTCAGACCATGAAACATCCTGAAAATCGGTCTTACGAGAACCTCTGTAGTGTCCGAATGGTTTGACTTACAAACTATTATGGGGAAAGGGGAGACTCTCATGAACAACATGGTGTTCTCCGTTTTGCTCTACAACCCCCAGAAGTGTCACTGGACTCGTCTGAAGGTAACCGGTACCTATTAAAAAAAAAGAATGGAAGGATGAAGGTAGTTTTGGGCTAAATATGTGTACAAATGTACAGTTGAAGTCGGAAGTTTACATACACTTAGGTTGGAGTCATTAAAACTCGTTTTTCAACCACTCCACAAATTTCTTGTTAACAAACTATAGTTTTGGCAAGTCGGTTAGGACATCTACTTTGTGCATGACACAAGTCATTTTTCCAACAATTGTTTACAGACAGATTATTACAGTTATAATTCACTGTATCACAATTGCAGTGGGTCAGAAGTTTACATACATTAAGTTGACTGTGCCTTTAAACAGCTTGGAACATTCCAGAAGAGGATGTCATAGACAGTACCAGTCAACAGTTCGGAAACACCTACTCATTCCAGAGATTTTCTTTCTTTTTACAAATTTTCCACATTGTAGAATAATATTGAAGACAGCTATGAAATAACACATATTTAATCATGTAGTAACCAAAAAAGAAGATGCTTCAAAGTAGCCAGCTTTGCACACTATTGGCATTCTCTCAACCAGCTTCATGAGGTAGTCACCCGGAATGAATTTCAATTAACAGGTGTGCCTTGTTAAAAGTTAATTTGTGGAATTTCTTTCCTACTTAAATGCGTTTGAGCCAATCAGTGGTGTTGTGAAAAGGTAGGGGTTTTACTGCTAACCTACAAAGCATTACATGGGCTTGCTCCTACTTATCTTTCCGATTTGGTCCTGCCGTACATACCTACACAGATGCTACGGTCACAAGATACAGGCCTCCTTACTGTCCCTAGAATTTCTAAGCAAACAGCTGGAGGCAGGCCTTTCTCCTATAGAGCTCATTTTTGTAGAATGGTCTGCCTATCCATGTGAGAAACACAGACTCGGTCTCGACCTTTAAGTCGTTACTGAAGACTCATCTCTTCAGTAGGTCCTAAGATTGAGTGTAGTCTGGCCCAGGGGTGTGAAGGTGAACGGAAAGGCACTGGAGCGACGAACCGCCCTTGCTGTCTCTGCCTGGCCAGTTCCCCTCTCTCCACTGGGATTCTCTGCCTCTGACCCTATTACGGTGGCTGAGTCACTGGCTTACTGGTGCACTTCCATGCCGTCCCTAGGAGGGGTGTGTCACTTGAGTGGGTTGAGTCACTGACGTGATCTTCCTGTCCGGGTTGCCACCCCCTTCAGGTTCGTGCCGTGGAGGAGATCTTCGTGGGCTATACTTGACCTTGTCTCAGGGTAGTAGGTTGGTGGTTGAAGATATCACTCTAGTGGTGTGGGGGCTATGCTTTGGCAAAGTGGGTGGGGTTATATCCTGCCCGACGATACCCCCGGACATGGCCACAGTGTCTCTCGACCCCTCCTGTCTCAGCCTCCAGTATTTATGCTGCAATAGTTTATGTATCAGGGGGCTAGGGTCAGTCTGTTATATCTGGAGTATTTCTCCTGTCTTATTAGGTGTCCTGTGTGAATTTAAGTATGCTCCCTCTAATTCTCTCTCTCTCTTTCTCTCTCTCTCTCTCTCTCTCTCTTCTCTTGGAGGACCTGAGCCCTAGGACCATGCCTCAGGACTACCTGGCCTGATGACTCCTTGCTGTCCCCAGTCCACCTGGTCATGCTGACCAACAGGTGCTGACCTGTTGCACCCTCTACAACCACTGTGATTATTATTATCTGACCCTGCTGGTCATCTATGAACGTTTGAACATCTTGGCCATGTTCTGTTATAATCTCCACCCGGCACAGCCAGAAGAGGACTGGCCACCCCTCAGAGGCTGGTTCCTCTCTAGGTTTCTTCCTAGGTTCTGGCCTTTCTAGGGAGTTTTTCCTAGCCACTGTGCTTCTACATCTGCATTGCTGCTGTTTGGGGTTTTAGGCTGGGTTTCTGTACAGCACTTTGTGACATCGGCTGATGTAAAAAGGGCTTTATAAATACATTTGATTGATATGGGAGGTATACAGAAGATAGTCCTATTTGGTAAAATACCAAGTCCCTATTATGGCAAGAACAGCTCAAATAAGCAAAGAGAAACAACAGTCCATCATTCCTTTAAGACATCAAGGTCAGGAAATCCAGAAAATTGTGTGATGGTGTGGGGGTACTTTGCTGGTGATTCTGTCAGTGATTTATTTAGAATTTAACTACTTAGGGAGTGGTGGGGCGCTTAGGGAGTGGTGGGGCGCTCCCGACACTACCCGGTGAAATGCAAGGCGCCAAATTCAAAATCCAAAAGTTGAATTATTAAACATTCATCAATATACAAGTGTTGCATAGTCATCAAAAGCTCTGCTTCTTGGCAATATCACAGCGTTGTAATATCACGCGCATCCTCTTCTGTTTACATCTGGTGACCCCTTCCCAATTCTTCTTCTTTTACCATCCAGAGCAACTAAACATCAAACACTGTCTAGAGACTGTTGACATCCAGTGGAAGCAATAGGTACTGCAATCTTACTCCCATATAAGGTCATTTTCAATAGGGAGGGGTTCACAATGAGGCAATGTGTCAAAATCACTTTTTCCAGGACAGAAATTCCTCGGGTTTTCGCCTGCTATATCCGTTCTGTTATACTCACAGACAATATTTTAACACTCTTAGAAACTTCAGAGTGTTTCCTATCCAATAGTAATAATTATGTGCATATCCCATTTTCTGGGCCTGAGTGGGAGGCATTTTACTTTGGGCACGCCAGACTCTCCAAAACCGTCACCTCGGGAGCCGCTCCCTAACCAGCATGGCTACCACAGCATTCTGCAGCGATACGCCATCCCTTCTGGTTTGCGCTTAGTGGGACTGTCATTTGTTTTTCAACAGGACAATGACCCAAAACACACCTCCAGGCTGTGTAAGGGCTATTTGACCAAGGAGAGTGATGGAGTGCTGCTTCAGATGACCTGGCCTCCACAATCACCCAACCTCAACTCAATTGAGATGGTTTGGGATGAGTTAGACCGCAGAGCGAAGAAAAATCAGCCAACAAGTGCTCAGCATATGTGGGAACTCCTTCAAGACCATTGGAAAAGCATTCCAGGGGAAGCTGGTTGAGAGAATACCAAGTGTGCAAAGCTGTCATCAAGGCAAAGGGTGGCTACTTTGAAGAATCTCAAATATAAAAAATGTTTAGATTTGTTTAACACTTTTTTGGTTACTACATGATTCCACATGCGTTATTTAATAGTTTTGATGTGTTCACTATTATTGTACAATGTAGAAAATAATAAAAACATAGAAAAACCATTGAATGAGTTGGTGTGTCCAAACATTTGAAAGGTACTGTATATATCCTAGATTTAGGACAGACACCTGATTTTTTAACTGTACTTTTTGCCATTTATGAATGTGTTATTCAATGCATTTCTATGCGCTTTAGTATTAAAGGCCCAAATAAATATTCTATCAAATAATTTTGTAACAAAACAAATGTATACCTAAAGGGGTCCTAAAATTCTAAATCAAAAAGCTAAATTCTCCATAGTATGGGCATCTTAAAACAATTCCATATGTCAGCTTAGCAGCCCCTCAAAACGTCTTAGACTCTAAAGAATTTTAACATGATTTTTGAATGACCACCTCATCTCTGTGCCCTAAACATACCACTATCTGTAAGGTCCCTCAGTCGTGCAGTGAATTTCAAATACAGATTCAACCACAAAGACCAGGGAGGTTTTCCTATGCCTCGCAAAGAAGCGCAACTATTGGTAAAAGCAGACATTGGATATCCTTTTGAGCATGGTGAAGTTATTAATTACACTTTGGATGGTGTATCAATACACCCAGACAGTACAAAGATAGGCGTCCTTCCTAACTCAGTTGTCAGAGAGGAAGGAAACCGCTCAGGGATTTCATCATGAGGCCACTCATGATTTTAAAACAGTTACAGAGAAAATGATAGGAGAAAACTGGGTATGGATTGGCACGCTGTATAATGATAGGAGACAAGTGCAGGAATGCGTAATAGAGGATTTCTTTTTCTCCACCCAAACAAAAGAGCTATGTGTAAACCTCTAAATAATACACGGGATGAGACCCGTAAAACAAGTGCACAATAACACGTAGCATGGAAGCCGATACAACAGCATAGGTACTCACAGGACCAACTGACATGGAACAATAATCAACAAGGACAATGGGGAACAGAGGACACATATATATACACATACTAATCAGGGGGAATGGGAACCAGGTGTGCGTAATGAGACAAGACAGTCCGGGGTTGGTGGTAATGATCCAGTTCAGTGACGCCTAGAAGGTCGGTGACGTAGACCTCCGGAGCTGGTGAACGGAATGAGCAGCAGTACCAGGAAGATCCTTGACATGGATCAACAATATTGTAGTTACTCCACAATGTTAACCTCATTGACAGAAGGAAGCCTGTACAGAACAAAAATAGTCCAAAACATGCATCCTGTTTGCAACAAGCCACTAAAGTAATTCTGCAAAAAAATATGGCATAGCAATTAACTTTTTGTTCTGAATACAAAGTGTTATGTTTGGGGCAAATCCATTAGAACACATTACTGAGTACCACTCTATATTTCCAAGCATAGTGATTGCTGCATAATATAATGGATATGCTTGTAATCGTTAAAGACTGGGGAGATTTTCAGGATAAAACCGTAACGGAACAGAGCTAAGCACAGGCAAAATCCTAGAGGAAAACCTGATTTCCACCAGATACTGGGAGATGAATTCACCAGGACAATAACCTAAAACACAAGGCCAAATCTACACTGGAGTTGCTTACCAAGAAAGTGGATGTTCCTGAGTGGCCGAGTTACAGTTTTGACTTGAAAATCTATGGCAAGACTTTTAGCAATAATCAACTACCAACTTGACAGAGCTTGAAAAAAGGGAAAATATTGTACAACCCAGGTGTTGAAAAAAGCTATCTTTTTATTTAACTAGGCAAGTCAGTTAAGAACAATTCTTATTTTCAATGACGGCCTAGGAACAGTGGGTTAACTGCCTTGTTCAGGGGCAGAACGACAGATTATTGCCTTGTCAACTCAGGGATTCGATCTTGCAATCTTTCGGTTTCAAGTCCTACGCTCTAACCGCTAGACTACCTGCTGCTCCTTAAAGACTTACCCAGAGAGACTCACAACTGTAATTGCTGCCAAAGGTGATTCTAACATGTATTGACAGGTGTGTGAATACTGAGTATTTCACATTCAATACATTTGCAACAAAGTCTAAAAACATGTTTTCAGTTTGTCATTATGGGGTATTATGTGTAGATGGGTGAGAAAAAAATCTGATTTAATCCATTCGGAATTCAGTCTGTAACACAACAAAATTATGAATAAGTCAAGGGGTATGAATAGTTTCTGAAGGCACTGTAGGTCCAGTAGGACTACTGCTGTCTATGCTACCCTGTGTTTGTGTGTGTATACTGTAAAAATGGGTAGATCACTCCTGTCTGAACCCTACTTTGATAAATGCCACCGTTAATCACTACTGGTCAATTTACAGTCATGGGATATGGCCTGACAGTGGGGTGTGTGGGGTGTGAGAGAGAGAGAGAGAGAGAGAGAGAGAGAGAGAGAGAGAGAGAGAGAGAGAGAGAGAGAGAGAGAGAGAGAGAGAGAGAGAGAGAGAATGTGTGCGTCAGCAGGTGGAGCTTGGCTGTAAATCTGTCCCAGGTCCATCCCAGGTCCAAGTGGCCATAACCAGAGATCACTCGTCACCACTATAACACCATTACTGATGACATGGGACCATTGACTGTCTAGAACATGACATGGGACCATTTACTGTCTAGAACTTGACATGGGATCATTTACTGTCTTTTACTATCTTAAATAATTTTCCACACAGTCTGTGCCTGTATTTAGTTTTCATGCTAGTAAGGGCCAAGAATCCACTCTCGCATAGGTACGTGGGTGCAAAAGGCATCAGTGTCTTAACAGCGCGATTTGCCAAGGTAAGAAACTCTGAGCTCAATTTCGATGAGGCTCTCTTGTTCAGATATCGGTAAGTAGACTGGAGGCAGGGCATGAAAGGGATAACAAATCCAGTTGTTTGTATCATCCGTTTTGGAAAGTACCTGCGTAATCACTCAGGTGCTTCGCTATATCACATTTGACATTGTCCGTAAGCTTGAGTTAATTTGCACACAAAAAATTATACAATTATTTTGTTAGGAAAGACCTGTGTTTTGTCCTTGTTAATGCAGACAGAAAAGAGCTCCAACTTCTTAATCATAGCCTCAATTTTGTCCCGCACATTGAATATAGTTGCGGAGAGTCCCTGTAATCCTAGATTCATATCATTCAGGCGAGGAAAAACATCACCCAGATAGGCCAGTCGTGTGAGAAACTCGTCATCATGCAAGCGGTCAAACAAGTGAAAATGATGGTCAGTAAAGAAAACTTTAAGTTCGTCTCTCAATAAAAAAAAAAGGTGTCAATACTTTGCCCCTTGATAACCAGCGCACTTGTATGTTGTAAAAGCGTTACTTGTTCGCTATCATTGCATAATGCATAAAATACACGAGAGTTCAGGGGCCTTGCTTTAATAAAGTTAACCATTTTCACTGTTGTGTCCAAAGCGTCTTTCAAGCTGTCAGGCATTCCCTTGGCAGCAAGAGCCTCTCGGTGGATGCTGCAGTGTACCCAAGTGGCGTCGGGAACTTGCACGTGCGTTACCACTCCACTATGTCTCCCTGTCATGGCTTTTGCGCCAACAGTACAGATACCAACACATCTTGACCACCAAAGTCCATTTGATGTCACAAAGCTGTGCAGTACTTTCAAAATATCCTCTTAGGTTGTCCTGGTTTCCAGTGGTTTGAAGAAGAGGATGTCTTTCTTAATTGACTCCCCATAAACGTAACGGACATATACCAGGAGCTGTGCCAGGCCCGCCACGTCTGTTGACTCACCCAGCTGTAACACATATAATTCACTGGCTTGTATGCGAAGCAGTAATAGTTTCAAAACATCTCCTGCCATGTCACTGATGCGTCGTTTTCTAGTCTGATGGCCTATAGAATTGTAGCCATTCCAACATGGGGACTCTGTCCCGGCATTCTCTGACTTAATGTAAATTTTGTAGGAAGTGGTTTTATACTCTGTGGAAAAAGGGCCGATTTCATGACGCCTGATGTAATGTCTGGCCTCACGGGGGTGTGGCCACTGACTAGTTAAACTTTATATGAAAATCCATACTCTCATTTAGAAGGCTAACGTCACATTACATCTTTTCACAAATAGTTTCATATTTACTCATTCGTTTTATCCAACATCTAGATGTAAATCTGATAATTGAAAAGTGAACACAAACAGAGATACAGTAATGTGGGTCTCCTGTCTTTCATGAGGTCACCAAATGAAACAACTTTGACAGGATTATTCTTTAAATACCCACGGACCATTCCCACATTCTCAAAAATATTATTTAATTATTCAAACTTTTGATTGTCTAAGTGTCTCTCTGTGTTCCACATTTTATATTCCAAACTCGAACACTACAGAGCATAGAGGCAGCGTATTTTACAACTGCCATAAAACAGCCGACTTCCGGCTCTCCCCCTCGACAAGAAACCGCACACTTTAAGGCGGACACTGTAACCTGATCCTTTAGATCGTCACAGGAGAGTTATGACAACCCTAACCGAAGCGGCAGGGTTAGGCAACTGGTTCTGGAGCTTAGTAGAGGGATGAAGGCATTTCAGGAATGAGAAAGAGGGAAAGACAAGAGAAGATTGAGGTATAACTCACATCATGGCGGATGTCTTTGGAGGAGAAATCCACAAGTTTCTTATTCATTGCCCACTCCTCATCACATTCCATGATAGAATTCTGTAGGACACATGAACACACTTTATTGACCAAGACCCCTCATCTATTGTATAGATGGTTTTCTACAGGAAGGCACAAAAACACACACCTTAAAGTAGATAGGAGCCATGTCTCCCATTTCTCTGGGTAGAGGGATACACTCCAGGACCAGCTCTTTGGGTTCATATGGGCCTCCATAAATACACAGTCTTGATCCTGAGACTCAAACATCCATACCAGCGCCCTGTGGAACACCTGCACTCAGGACAACACACAGCGTCACACACAAACTCCATTCTCTGCCTTCTAGATCAATCAGTGAAAATCTGAAAGGTGGGAGGGCATGTCTAGGCTGTAGTAGAGGCAGAGTTTTTGATTGGCTGACCTGGATCTCGGTCCACACGTCCTCGTCCAATCCAGTGGCAGAGCAGTGGTGTTGCAGCGGAGCAATCAGACAGTGACACTCTGTCAGAAACATCTCCAGGCAGGCTCAGATACACCTGCAGAGACACACTCACTGTCAGAACACACACAGTCAGCACACACACACGGTCAGAACACACAATACCAGTCAAAAGTTTGGACACACCGACTGAATCCAGGGTTTTTCTTTATTTTTACAATTTTCTACATTGTAGAATAATAGTGAAGACATCAAAACTGTGAAATAACACATATGGAATCATCAAGTAACCAAAAAAGGTTTAACAAATCAAAATAGATTTTATATTTGAGATTCTTCAAAGTAGCCACCCTTTGCCTCGATGACAGCTTTGCACACACTTGGCATTCTCTCAACCAGCTTTATGAGATAGTCACCTGGAAGGCATTTAAATTAACAGGTGTGCCTTTTGTTAATTTGTGGAATTTCTTTCCTTCGTAATGCGTTTCAAAATCAAATCAAATTTTATTAGTCACATGCGCTGAATACAACAGGTGTAGACCTTAGTGAAATGCTTACTTACAAGCCCCTAACCAACAATGCAGTTTAAAAAATATGAAGAATAATAAGAAATAAAAAGAACAAGTCATTAAAGAGCAGCAGTAAAATAACAATAGTGAGACGATATACAAGGGGTACCAGTACAGAGTCGGAGGCCAAGCAGTTGCCATACCAGGCAGTGATGCAACCAATCAGGATGCTCTCGATGGTGCAGCTGTAAAACCTTTTGAGAATCTGAGGACCTATGCCAAATCTTTTCAGTCTCCTGAGGGGGAATAGGTTTTGTCGTGCCATCTTCACGACTCTCTTGGTGTGCTTGGACCATGTTAGTTTGTCGGTGATGTGGACACCAAGGATCTTGGTGATGCTCTCAACCTGCTCCACTACAGCCCCGTCGATGAGAATGAGGGCATGCTTGGTCCTCCTTTTCCTGTAGTCCACAATCATCTCCTTTGTCTTGATCTCATTGAGGGAGAGGTTGTTGTCCTGGCACCACACGGCCAGGTCTCTGATCTCCTCCCTATAGGCTGTCTCGTCGTTGTCAGTGATCAGGCCTACCACTGTTGCGTCATCTGCAAACTTAATGGTGTTGGAGTTGTGCCTGGCCGTGCAGTCATGAGTGAACAAGGAGTACAGGAGGGGACTGAGCACACACCCCTGAGGGGCCCCTGTGTTGAGGATCAGTGTGGCGGATGTGTTGTTACCTACCCTTACCACCTGGGGGTGGCCCTTCAGGAAGTCCAGGATCCGGGTTGCAGAAGGAGGTGTTTAGTCCCAGGGTCCTTAGCTTATTGATGAGCTTTGAGGGCACTATGGTGTTGAACGCTGAGCTGTAGTCAATGAATAGCATTCTCACATAGGTGTTCCTTTTGTCCAGGTGGGAAAGGGCAGTGTGGAGTGCAATAGAGATTGCATCATCTGTGGATCCTTTAGGGCAGTATGCAAATTGGAGGGGTCTAGGGTTTCTGGGATAATGGTGTTGAGGTGAGCCATGACCAGCCTTTCAAAGCACTTCATGGCTACAGACGTGAGTGCTATGTGTCAGTAGTCATTTAGACACTTGCCAGTTGTGCAGCGCATGCTGACAGTACACATCCTGGTAATCCGTCTGGCCCTGCGGCCTTGTGAATATTGACCTGTTTAAAGGTCTTACTCACATCGGCTGCGGAGAGCGTGATCACACAGTCGTCCGGAACAGCTGGTGCTCTTATGCATGTTTCAGTGTTATTTTCCTCGAATCGAGCATATAAGTAGTTTAGCTTGTCTGATAGGCTCGTGTCATTGGTCAGCTCTCATTGGTCAGCTCTCGATCTTAGTCCTGTATTGATACTTTGCCTGTTTGATGGTTCGTCGGAGGCCATAGCGAGATTTCTTATATGCTTCTGGGTTAGAGTCCTGCTGCTTGAAAGCGGAAGCTCTAGCCTTTAGCTCAGTGCGAATGTTGCCTGTAATCCATGGCTTCTGGTTGGGTTATGTACGTACAGTCACTGTGGGGATGACGTCATTGATGCACTTATTGATGAAGCAAATGACTGATGTGGTGTTCTCCTCAATGCCATCGGAAGAATCCCGGAACATATTCCAGTCTGTGCTAGCAAAACAGTCCTGTAGCTTAACATCTGCTTCATCTGATCACTTTTTTATTGACAGAGTCACAGGTGCTTCCTGCTTGAATTTTAGCATTCAAGCAGGAATCAGGAGGATAGAATTATGGTCAGACTTGCCAAATGAAAGGCGAGGGAGAGCTTTGTACGCGTCTCTGTGTGTGGTCTACAGTTTTTTTCCCCTCTGGTTGCACATTTAACATGCTGATAGAAATTTGGTCAAACGGATTTAAGTTTCCCTGCATTAAATTCCCGGCCACTAGGAGCGCTGCATGTGGATGAGCGTTTTCCTGTTTGGTTATGGCGGAATACAGCTCATTGAATGCGGTCTTAGTGCCAGCATCGGTCTGTGGTGGTATGTAGACAGCCAATCAGTTGCGTTGTGACAGCTGTAGAAGGTAGGGGTGGTATACAGAAGATAGCCCTATTTGGTACTAGACCAAGTCCATATTATGGAAAGAACAGCTCAAATAAGCAAATAGAAACAACAAGCCTTAATTTCTTTAAGACATGAAGATCAGTCAATACAAAACATGTCAAGAACTTTTAAAGTTTCTTCAAGTGCAGTCCCAAAAACCATCAAGCGCTATAATGAAACTGACTCTCATGAGGACCGCCACAAGAAAGGAAGACCCAGAGTTACCTCTGCCGCAGAGGATAAGTTCATTAGAGTTACCAGCCTGAGAAATTGCAGCCCAAATAAATGCTTCAGAGTTCAAGTAACAGACACATGTCAACATGAACTGTTCAGAAAAGACTGCGTGAATTAGGCTTTCAAAGTCGAATTGCTGCAAAGAAACCACTACCAAAGGACACCAATAAGAAGAAGACACTTGCTTGGGCCAAGAAACACGAGCAATGGACATTAGACCGGTGGAAATCTGTCCTTTGGTCTGTTGAGTCCAAATTTGAGATAATAGTATTTTTTTGTTATTTTTACAAATTTTTCTCCACAATTTTTTGTCATATTCAAATGGTATTTACAGTCTTGTCCCATCTCTGCAACTCCCGTACGGACTTGGGAGAGGCGAAGGCCGAGAACCGTGTGTCCTCCGAAACACAATGCACGCTCAACTAGCCAAACTAATGTGTCGGAGGAAACATTGTACACCTGGCCACTGTGTCAGCGTGCATGCACCCAGCCTGCCACAGGAGTCACTAGAGCGCGATAGGACAAGAATATCCCGGCCGGCCAAACTCTCCCCTATCCCGGACGACGCTGGGCCAATTGTGCGTCGCCTCATGGGTCTCCTGGTCGCGGCTGGTTGTGACACAGCCTGGCATCGATCTTGGATCTGTAGTAACGCAGCTCGTGCTGCGATGCAGTGCCTTAGACAGCTGCGCCACTCAGGAGGCCCCAAATTTGAGATTTGTGTTCCAACCACCATGTCTTTGTGAGATGCAGAGTAGGTGAACGGATGATCTCCGCATGTGTGGTTCTCACCGTGAAGCATGGAGGAGGAGGTGTGATAGAGGTGGGGGTGCTTTGCTGGTGACACTGTCAGTGATTTATTTAGAATTCAAGGCACACTTAACCAGCATGGCTACCACAAACTTCTGCAGCGATACGCCATCCCATCTGGTTTGCGCTTAGTGGGACTATCATTTGTGTTCAACAAGACAATGACCCAACACACTTCCAGGCTGTGTAAGGGCTATTTGACCAAGAAGGAGAGTGATGGAGTGCTGCATCAGATGACCTGGCCTCCACAATCACCCGATCTCAACCCAATTGAGATGGTTTGGGGTGAGTTGGACCACAGAGTGAAGGAAAAGCAACCAATATGTGGGAACTCCTTTCAGTTGAAACAGGATGAGAGAATGCCAAGAGTGTGCAAAGCTGTCATCAAGGCAAAGGGTGGTTACTTTGAAGAATCAAACATTTTAAAATAGATTTTGATTTGTTTAACACTTTTTTGGTTACTACATGATTCCATATGTGTTATTTCATAGTTTTGATGTCTTCTCTATTATTATACAATGTAAAAAATAGTAAAAATAAAGAAAAACCCTGGAATGAGTAAGGGTGACAAACGTCTGACTGGTACTGTACCTATAAACACACTTACTGTCAGAACACACACACACACACACACACACACGGAATACTCTCATACCAATCTTACACTACAAATCCCAGGGGGCCAAACTCTCCTTCCCTTTTCCCTCACCTTGGTTCCTATGGCGATGCTGGAACAGTGATATAATTTCTCCATGGTAACGGCCAGTCACCTGTGGTCCGCTATGGCTCTGCTCCTCATCCCCTCCTCATCTCGCTCCTCCCCCTCTCTCTGAGCCGCGTTCGAAACAAACATGTCATCCAGGGTGTAGTTGTCATCGTCTGGCTTCCCCATCATTTGATGAAGTGTTTGTTTGCTCACTGTTTGACCAAAGCGTGATTATCGAGCTAGCATAGTCTCTGGCCTACGTTATCAATACACACACACACACAGAGACACACACACACACACACACACACACACACACACACACACACACACACACACACACACACACACACACACACACACACACACACACACACACACACACACACACACACAGA
>QNTS01001905.1:141348-158704 GCA_003317085.1 Hucho hucho
TCATACTGCTGCTTCTCCTGGGCAATATGGAGGTGGAGATGAGGTGAGAGAGGGAGATGGAGGGAGAGCAGAGATTAGGTGAGACAGAGAGGGAGGGAGGGATGAGTTGAGAGAGAGGGAGGGAGAGCGGAGAGGAGGTGAGAGAGAGGGTGGAAGGAGAGCGGCGATGGAGGGGGAGATGAGGTGAGAGAGAGGGAGGGAGGAGAACGGAGATGAGACAGAGTGAGAGCGGACAAGGAGGGGAAGATGAGGTAAGAGAAAGGGAGGAAGGAGAGCTGAGATGAGACAGAGTAAGAGCAGACATGGAGGGGAAGATGAGAGAGAAATAAATATATTTAGAGTTGAGATGATTTCCTCCAGGAAGCTTATCCGTTACCATTACACACACCTCACATTGTACGTTTAGGAAGTCAACACAGCTGCTCAGGAGATAACATGGACCCCACTACTTGTTTTTTTGTGTGCATGGCATATGTATGGTGTAAGGTAAGTGAGTATATGTGTGTTCTACAGGCAGGAATTTAACCGTGTTAAACTCTATCCGGAGTGGTTGGGTCACAGGTCTTATCTCCCTGCAGCAGTATTTGTCCTGCCATTGCCTGACGACACCTCATACTTACAAACACACACACATACACACACACTTTGGTGCACCTTAATCAATCTCACCACTGTAAACACCATTAAACTGCTTCCATTGATTCAAGTGTCTATCCGCCTTGTCATTTCCTTCCTGTCCTCAGAGGGCACAGCATCTGTTGCTCTTTATTTCTCCATGGTAATCTATTGATCACCTGAGGCAAGGTGGGTAGACATTCAGCAGACAGTGCATTCACAGAGGACTAGAGGTAGGCACCACCTCCACTGTGTAGAACACCGCCACCTAGTGTCTACCATGCTCACATCAAAACTGACTGACGACCAGAGAAAAGAAGGCCATAGTCCTGTAGCAGGAGCAACAAGGGGGGACAGGTAAACAAGTTCATGTACTTGGGTACTTTGGAAGGAATTGAAAAGAAATGCAAGACACTGAACAAAAATATAAAATGCGACATTTAAAGCGTTGGTCCCATGTTTCTTGAGCTGAAATAAAAGTTCCCAGAATTGTTCCATATACACAAAATTTGTTTACATTCCTGTTAGTGAGCATTTCTTCTTTGCCAAGACAATCCATCCACCTGACAGGTGTAGCATTTCGCCAAACCCGCAATAACATTGCTAAATATGTGTATGTGACCCATAACATTAGATTTGATACAGTGCATTCAGAAAGTCACAAGGTTACTGAGCTAAATGACTATCTTCCCGTAGCACTCACTTCTGTCATCATGAAGTGCTTAGACAGGCTAGTTAAGGATCATATCACCTCCACCTTACCTGACACCCTAGACCCACTTCAATTTGATTACCGCACCAATAGATCCACAGACGATGCAATCGCCATTGCACTGCACACTGCCCTATCTCATCTGGACAAGAGGAAAACCTATCTAAGAATGCTGTTCATTGACAATAGCTCAGCCTTCAACAGCATAGTACCCTCCAAACTCATCATCAAGCTCGGGCCCTGGGTCTGAACCCCGCCCTGTGCAACTGGGTCTTGGACTTCCTGACGGGCCGCCCCCAGGTGGTGAAGGTAGGAAACAACACATGCTGAACACAGGGGCTCCACAAGGGTGCGTGCTCAGCCCCTTCCTGTACTCCCTGTTCACCCATGACTGCGTTGCCAGACAACACAACCATAGTAGGCCTGATTACCAACAATTAAGAGACAGCTTACAGAGAGGAGGTGAGGGCCCTGGCAGAGTGGTGCCAAGAAAATAACCTCTCCCCACAACGTCAACAAAACGAAGGAGCTGATCGTGGACTTCAGGAATAAGCAGAGGGAGCACCCCCCTATCCACATTGACGGGACAGCAATTGAGAAGGTGGAAAGCTTCAAGTTCCTCTGCGTACACATCACTGACAATCTGAAATGGTCCACCCACACAGAGTGTGGTGAAGAAGGCGCAACAGCGCCTCTTCAAACTCAGGAGGCTGAAGAAATTTGGCTTGGCCCCTAAGACCCTCACAAACTTTTATAGATGCACAATTGAGAGTGTCCTGTCAGGCTCTATCACTGCCTGTTACGGTAACTGCACCGCCCGCAACTGCAGGGCTCTCCAGAGGGTGGTGCGGTCTGCCCAATGCATCACCGGGGACACAATACAGCCATAACAATTTACGTAAAAATACTTAATACTCAGATGTTGACATATCAATTACAAGCAATATAGACAGCATACATGGTTAATATTTGCCATTGACCTCTACTAGATCACATTTATCAATAAAAGCGCTATTTGTTTTTTGGGATAAAATGATTTTTTTACAAACGAAAATCTATTATAATCAAGACATGGGTTGAATAAATCACGTTTATCTTGAACAAATATAAGTGAACAAGGTTTTCATCACTATTGAGGTCCTTGGGATATGTTGCCTCCTCTGGATTTGAGGTCTTACCAATGCCTTGCCCAGCTCCTCGAGAAATAGCCGTCTCCTCTGGAGCTTCCCTCTGTTCCAATCTGGGTTCAACGCCATCCAGATGACAAACTCGTTGTACGCCGAGATGTCCAAGATGTTGAAGAATATCACAAGTGGCCAGCGTAGGGTTCTTCTTTTGCAGTTGTAGCCAGTCACCAGCTTGTCTAAATTGCCCACCCCTCCTTTAGTGGCATTGCAATCCATTATAAAATCTGTTTTTTGATGTTCCTGGCCACAGATTCTCCCATCCCTATGCAGTGTACTCATGAGTACCACATTTTTGCCTTTCTTTGGCACGTAGGACATTAGGGACGTGTCGTCCGTGAACACAAACTTAGAGGAATTGATAGGTCTGTTCCGTGTATTCAACAGCTGAGGTGGGAGGAAGGATAAGAACTCCAAAGTATGCATGTAAATGAGTTTGGTCCATCTCCTTCCATCTCTCTCCAAAAACACGCCTTACCTCCAAATTAGAGCCGTCCAGAATGATTTTCTGGATGGTGTCTGGGATGAACAGTTCAAAAGAAGACTTTATGTCCTACACATGAGTAACCACCATCCGCGTCGGCCCTGGTTGCATCCTTATCACATTGGCAGCCATGCGGGTGGCTCATTCCTTGGGCAAGAAGACCATTCAATTTAATTTGTTTTTACATTCATATTTATCCACCTGCAGGCTGCTGATGAGCTGGTTGCTGACGGGCTGGTCCTGGGGCGGGCTGAGGGTCAATCTCATCCTCTTTTCCAAACTCACTGTCAGAATTGATAGAGACATGATCCTCATATTTGGAAAATTCTTAATCTTCCAAGGTGGAAGATGCTCCTTCCACACTAGCTTCTCTCTCTGCAAAAAATATTTCTAAGGCCCTCTGAGCAGAGATTTTTGACATACTGATTGATTGTGGTAAGGAGCCACACATGCAAAGCTATTTATTTGTTGTGTCCCTCCCCCAATTTGCACCTGTCTGGGGTAGTGTGGGAAAACACAGATTTAAATTTTTTCAATGTATAGAAATAATGTATTGTAATAACATTGTGTAGTTTCACACACTACAAAGGGTAAAGAGTGTGAGAAAAGCGGGAGACAGACAGGTTCTTGGTGCTATGTTGAAACAGCAGGCCCAGGGAGGAGGAAGACAGAGTGAAGGTACACAGCAAACCTCAATGTCAACAGTGAAGAGGTGACTCCGGGATGCTGGCCTTCTATGCAGAGTTGCAAAGAAAAAGCCATATCTCAGACTGGCTCTGAGACCTTGAAGTAGTGTTTCCCCTTGCTCTGCAAGGGCTGTGGCTTTTGTGGCGCGATGGGTTAACGATGCTTCGTGGGTGTCAGTTGTTGATGTGTGCAGAGGGTCCCTGGTTCAAGCCCAGGTAGGGGCGAGGAGAGGGATGGAAGCTATACTGTTACACACGGATAGGAAGGACCATGTGACTTCCTCTCACTGTTTTGATGTTTGTTAGTGAGCTGGCTAAGATATCTACAGTAGCTACACATCTTGCTGTATGACACACACACATGCTGTACTAGCTAGTAGGTAATAGCATTATTAAAAACAGTTTATTACTATATGATATTACAAACATACATACACTACCGTTCAAGAGTTTGGGGTCACTTATAAATGTCCTTGTTTTTGAAAGAAAATAAATAAAATTGAAGAGTGCCTTGGTCCTTCTTTCTTTTTCATAACATTTTTTGTCCATTTAAATAATATCAAATTGATCAGAAATACAGTGTAGACATTGTTAATGTTGTAAATGACTATTGTAGCTGGAAACAGCTGATTTTTTATGGAATATCTACATAGGCGTAAAGAGGCCCATTATCAGCAAACATCACTCCTGTGTTCCAATGGCATGTTGTGTTAGCTAATCCATGTCCTCAATGGATGTGCCATATCAAACCAGCCTGGCTTACATGGAAAAGTACTGTACAGTTGGTAGGGTAGTGCACTCCTCCCATAAACACAAGGTTCAAGCCCCCTTCCTTTAGGCCTTCATTGAAAGTTATCCGTTCTCAGTCTCACTGTATGTCTGCAGGACATTACTTGAGAGAAGGGAAATAGTGTAGCTCCCATAGAGCTAGAATCTTATTCTACACTGAACAAAAATATAAATTGAAATAAACTCATTAGGCCCTAATCTATGGATTTCACATGACTAGGAATACAGATATGCATCTCTTTGCCACAGATACCTTTAAAAACAGGTAAAGGCGTGGATCAGAAAACTAGTCAGTATCTGGTGTGACCACCATTTGCCTCATGCAGCGCGACACATCTCCTTCGCATAGAGTTGATCAGGCGGTTGATTGTGGCCTGTTGTCCCACTCAACGGATGTGCAAAGTTTCTGGATATTAGAGGGAACTGGAACACGCTGTCGTACACATTGATCCAGAGCATCCCAAACGTGCTCAATGGATGACATGTATGGTGAGTATGCAGGCCATGCAAGAACTGGGACATTTTCAGCTCCCAGGAATTCTGTACAGATCCTTGCGACATGGGGCTGTGAATTATCATGCTGAAACATGAGGTGATGGCGGCGACCTCAGGATCTCATCACGGTATCTCTGTGCACTGCCATCGACAAAATACAACTGTGTTCGCTGTCCGTAGTTTGTGCCTGCCCATACCATAACCACCCCATTGGGCAATCTGTTCACAACTCTGACATCAGCAAACCACTCGCCAAAACAACGCCATACACGCTGTCTGCCATCTGGCCGGTAAAGTTGAAACCGGGATTAATCCGTGTGTGCCAGCATTTGCCAAATGAAGTCAGGTCAGGACCTTGGTGAGGACGACAACCATGCAGATGAGCGTCCCTGAGACGGTTTCTGACAGTTTGTGCAGAAATTCTTCAGTTTTGCAAACCCACAGTTTCATCAGCTGTCCGGGAGGCTGGTCTCAGACGATCTCGCAGGTTAAGAAGCCGGATGTGGAGATCCTGGGATGGTGTGGTTACACGTGGTCTGTGGTTGTGAGGCTGGTTGGACGTACTACCAAATTCATAGAAATATCACATTGGCTTATGGTGGCGAAATTAACATTAAACTCTCTGGCAACAGCTCTGGTGGACATTCCTGCAGTCAGCATGCTAATTGCACACTCCCTCAAAACTTAAGACATCTGTGGCATTGTGTTGTGTGACAAAACTGCACATTTTAGAGTGGTCTGTTATTGTCCCCAACACAAGGTGCACCTGTGTAATTATCATGCTGTTTAATCAGCTTCTTGATATGCCACAGCTGTCAGGTGGATGGATTATCTTGGCAAAGGAGAAATGCTCACTAACAGGAATCCAAACAAATTTGTGCACAAAATGTTAGAGAAATATGATTTTTCTGCACATGGAACATTTCTGTGATCTTTTATTCAGCTCATGAAACCAACACTTAACATGTTGAATTTATATTTTTGTTCAGTGTAGTTCTGTGGTAGCCCCAGTGTGTTCTGCTGAGTAGGCTGAAGGATAAGAGATTGTACAGGATAGGCCTGCCTATGTCAAGGCCAGGATGTTGACCATAATTGAGAATGCAAAATGGCCTATAATGAATAGGAATGTATTGCAATGATGTTGTCTTGTTGTTACCTCCTCAGTAAATAAATTTAAAATGCATTAGACCTTCTATCCATTTGATCAATACACTGGGCGCAGGCAGACATCTAGCCACCTTTAATTTTCTGAAAATGTCAAGTGCCTATCTGCAGCCAGACAACAGCAACAGCAACACAACAATCGATAGCCAGATAAAACACCAGGCACGGTAGACTCCAGACTCCTCCTTTTAACTACATAACTGGCAGTTCAGTCCCAGTGGACTCAGACAGTAGAGATCATTTACCAGGAGCCATTTCTGAATTATCAGAGTTGATTTGAGATACGGCATCATCACAGCCACAAACAAGAGCCCAGTACCCCGAGATCCATTCTGCTATTTAATTCATCTGTTGGATGTTATCTCGTTAAGATTCGTGTGTGTGTCCATTTCAGGTGTGGTCTAGAGAGAGCCAGACTCCCTTATAGCACGTAGTCCTGAATACTGATACTCCGGCTGCTATACAGCAGGTAGGGAGGGTGTGGGGGGTGAGAAGCAGCAAGACAGAGGATGGGAAAGGGAGGGGACAAAGAGGCAGTGTAGTGACCACAATGATCCCAGTTTACAGCAGAATGGAGAGACGGAGAGGCCGATGGAAAGAGAGAGGAACAGTCAGTTTATGAGCTGGACATTTGGGGCCCCTCTCTCTGTGATTGTCTGGTACCCCCCCCCATTGAGATGAATTAGTCTGGCATTGGGAAGCAATGGTGGCAGCAGCAGACCAGCACACTGTAGTAAATATACCAGAACAGTGACTCAGCTTGGCAATGAAGGGGACTTAAAGGAATAGTTTACCCCCAAACATTTCCAGGCCACCAAAGTGGTCTTGGATCTAACGGTGGTATGAACACGTCGATTTTAAAGTGAACTATTCAGATGTTACAACGACACAAGTCTTTCAAAGTTACCATTCAACACCCTGGGGCTTAAAACTAAATACATGTTGGAGTGAAGAAAATCAAAGAGGCACTTTCCTCATTCATTTGAAGGGCATTTTGTTTTTCAATCTTTATTATTTACAATAATCAGAGATAATAAAACGGTTAATTGGTTCGTATTAGGCAAAATCATTCGCAAGGAGATTCCTGCAAAAATATTATTTATCAGTTCAGGAGCACATTTACTAAAATCTTGAAAGTGTTTGTTTATCGGTCTCCAGTCTTCTCCAGTATGACACACCAGTTCCCCTGGTCGTGGTAGCTTCTCTGTATGGTCACCCCTCTAACCTTGACACACAGCTCCTCTAGCTCCCCCTTCTGGAACACATGGTAGTAGCGGTGAAACACTGGGCTGGGAGCAGTATTGGGGACAGGGGCCTGGGCTTCGGTGGGGGGGTCTAAAGTATTTTTGGAGCCTTGTTCCCCCTGCTCATCCCCTCCCCTCCCCTGGTTACACCCTCCTCTCCCTCCACCCTTGAGGTGCCAGGGCACCAGAAGGTCCTGGGAGTTGAAGGCAGTGCGGTTGGTGTGAACGCTCAGTTTTGCTGGACTCTCACGGTGGACCTTGGTGCAGTCCGTGGCTATGCCTGAAAGATCCTGTGCGGTGTTGTGGGCGTCTGTGGCATTGCCTGTAAGACTCTTTGACTCCTGGTTGCTGTGGTCAGTGGAGTCGCCTGTAGGACCCTGTTCTCTGGTCTCTTTGAGATACTTGGACTTCTGCTTGTTATACTCCTGTTCCACAGCCCACACATAGATCAGAGCCCGTCCTCCAGGCCTCAGTAGTCGAACAAGTTCCTCAACCACAGCCTGCCTCCGCTTCTACACACACACACACACACACACACACACACACAAATAACTCAAACAACTACACTCGATTAAACATGAAATAAGATATGTTTTAGTTCATGACCACTGACAGCTTGACAACAAAAGACAATCTCAATGTGAAATAGAGAAATGATTAAATCAAGTTGAATTAAATCACTAAACGGAAAGCATCTGTGTCTGTGTGTGTGTGACCTGTGTGGAGAGGTGGTGTATGACTGCAATAGAGATGCAGGCATCACAGGTGTCACTGCGTAGAGGTACATTGAGGGCATCTGACACAAAGGCCTGGAAGCCTCTTTCAGAGCAGATCTGGAGCAGAGCACTGCTACGGTCACAGCCCACCTACACACAGGAAGGAGATACAAACACACACAACTTTATTAATTCACTCAGCCCACCTACAAATAAGAGATACAAACACACAAAACTTTATTAGTCCATATAGCCCATATGCCGCGGAAGGTAGCCTAGTGGTTAGAGCGTTGGGCCATTGTCAGCTCGACAATGTAAAAATGATCGAATCCCTGAGCTGACAAGGTAAAAATCTGTCGTTCTGCCCCTGAACTGTTCCTAGGCCGTCATTGTAAATAAGAATTTGTTCTTAACTGACTTGCCTGGTTATATAAAGGTTAAATAAAATACAAAATAACACACGCACACACTTGCATTTTAATCTAAACTTCATGATTAGTAATTACTACTTTTCCACAGTTTACTGATTAAACAGTGAGAGGAATGAACCAAACTACTGATTCTAAACCTCCTATATGACCCCAGCCAACCCCATTACTGGCCTGCCTTATCGAGAGAATCATTAAGACCTTCACATCCTCATCAAAGTCACCCAACTTATACCACATAATGAAAACCAGCAGTGGACAAATTATAGCCAGACTAGCCATCCGCAACAACTCACAGCAGAGTAGGAGAGGAGAGAGCGAGGAAAATTGATAGCAGTAATAATATTTTGAATAAAACTCTTGTTCGGGGGAGAAATGTAATTAAGCTTCATGAGTCATTTGCTCTAGCCTATAAGGAAGGGACTGGGGGAAGGCTGGAGGAGAATTTCAGATATTCTGTTTTATCGTGCGCGCACGCGCCAAGAAATACACGCTCACTCTTGCTCATACACAGAGACAGACACACAAAGGTCAACATTTGCATTCAATTCAAAGTAGTGAAGTTATCACGATTAGAATGGCTGAGGGGGGAGTAGAGTCTCTGCAGGTATCCTAATCCATTTTCACAAAAGTAGAGTAGCATTCACAAGGCTTCGCTATGCTGGGAACATCGTGTAGAGACTGTTTTGGAGTCTTTGAAAGCTTATATGGTATATCTAAAGCATTGTCTGAGTACCAAGATAGAGGAAAATGCATGTTTTAATCAAGATTAAAAATCTATTTTAACCAAAAACTTAACAAAAATAGTGTAGCATTCAAAACTCAATTCCCCCCCCCCCTCCATAGATAGTGTTAAAATATGCTAGTATTTATAAGCTACCCTCACAGACCCCCTTACCGCAATCACTTCTGGGTTGACGCCCAGGTACTTTCCGTTCCCACAGCCCACATCAGCGAGAATGCTTCCTGGTTCTAGGGAAGACAGGAAGTGACACACGCGTGGCCAGGGGGAGTGTCGAGTGCTGCTGAAGTGACAAGCGATCTCCTCGTACACGCGGTGCACAAACTCCGCCTCCAGACGGCAGGCGTCAGTCTGGCTGCGAGGGAGGGAGGGGGGCGAGGGAGGGGCAGTAGGCTGCTGGCTGTCACAGGCTGAGGGGTATCCTGCACAGAAGAGAGACAGGGACAAACGGGTCAGCACAGGTAAAGGTACACACAGATCCCATCTGCTTTTAACAAATCAAAGAGCTCACCGCAGTCACAAGGTGTGCGGCGCACCTTACGGAAGGTGAGAGAGGTCCTGGTGCCCCTCCTACTTAGGGTGAGGTTACTATGGTTACTGAGGTCAGAGGTCACTGCAGCAGGGGATTTTGGGTCACAGGCTGGCACCACGTCAAACTTCCTGGGGGTTATCCTGGAAAACCACAGAAAACACTCATTTAAAGGGAAAGTTCCCCCAAATTACATGTTGGTTTCCTTACTCTGTAAGCAGTCAATGGACAAGGTTTACATCAATCCATGCTTTGGTTTAGTGTCCATGGTACTGTTTACACATACTAACATTTTAGCATTTGTGGTACAAATCCTACTCAAGAAATGGGTTCGTTTTTAGCATTTTTCACACATAATGTTCAAATCCTCCATAAGTGACTGTTGAGCTTCATAATAGATTTGAGATACTTTTGGATGTTTTGAACCCAAAGCATGGATTGTTGTCAGACCTTTTCCCTAGACTGCTAACAGTGTAAGGAAACCAATGTAATTTTGTAATTTGGTTGATTTGTCCCTACACTCTCTAGTATCACCCTCTTCCTTTACCCCCACTCTCGCTCTCACCATCTCTCTCTTACCAGTGAGTCCATAGGTATCAGCTCTCTCTCTCTCTCTCCCTCTCTCTATTTCTGCATCTTTCTCTCTCCATCTCTCTCTTACCCGTGGGTCCATAGGTATCTGCTCTCTCCCTTCATCACCAGGAGACTGCGCCCTGGCAACATTACGGCAACCGAGCGGCCTTCAGGATGACGAAAATCCATCACCGTCTGCAATGAGAGAGAAATGGAGTGAGAGGGAGACAGAGAGATGGCGAGAGAGAGAGGAGAGTGACAGGATATAATGACATTTCAGACACTGCTGAACCGGTGTGTTGCAAAGCAGGAACAGATCACAACTTTCTACACCACTTTCTCCTCCATGAAATCACAGGCCTTTCTGATATCTACATGCTCACACACACACACAATCTGGGCTCTCCTCTTCTCAGATCCTCTGGGGAGTATCACCCCATCAATGGAACTGCTCGGCTGTGACCAAATCAATCCAGAACCAGACAGCTTCTCTAAGCTACAACCCCCAGCAATAATTCACACGCGCACACACACACGCGATGTTTACTGATTCATTACCTTTGCCTGACAACTTCCTGTTAAATTATTACTGCAGAGGAAACAAAGATATCCTCAAGTAGGCCTAACCTGTCAGTCCAGATAACCTACTGCACTACAACGTCAGAAATATTAACACATACCTACATATACATACTACCTCAACTAACCGGTGCCCCCACACATTGACTCTGTACCGGCACCCCTCTGTATATATGGTTATTTTTTACTGTTTCTCTTTAATTACTTTTATCTATTATTCTATGAAACTGCACTGTCGGTTAGGGGCTCGTAAGTAAGGATTTCACTGTAAGGTCTGCACCTGTTGTATTCGGCGCATGTGACTAATACAATTTGATTTGAGTAGAAGCCTAACTATCGCTTACAACTGCCTATTCATTTCTACTGAACAAAGACATTGCCAACCACTTAAAACTGCCAACTACTTCATTACAACTTACAAAACATAGACGTCCCTCAAGACACTTCATCACAAAGACATATTACAGTATCACAAACACTCACTCAACACTGCCTACTTCACCACAGTTTCAGAGACAAGGATATGTTTTAGATTAGACCAAATAAACAGTCAATGCTGTCAACTTCATTATAACTTCAGGGCAGTTCACTTGTCTCCTATCAGTCTGGGTATAAAACTTCCTTTCACATGGAGAAGTTCCTTAGCATTCTGTCACAGACACGCAGCACGGTACACAGGCTGTTGCTAATGGCACCACTGCAGGCGCAGAGGAACAGATTGCTTTATTTATTTAACTAGGCAAGTCAGTTAAGATCAAATTCTTATTTACAATGACAGCCTAGGAACAGTGGGTTAACTGCCTTGTTCAGGGGCAGAATGACAGATTTGTACCTTGTCAGCTCGGGGATTCGATCTAGCAACATTTCGGTTACTGGCCCAACGCTCTAACCACTAGGCTACCTGCCACCCCAAAAAGATGAAGTGTCGCATCCTCTAACCCTGTGGCATCTGAAGCAGCCTCCCTGTCAGCCTATCGCAGTAAAAGATGCCCCCTCCTGTCAACCAGTCATTTACTGACAGTGTCTGCCTTGTAGCTGTGACAGGGAACAACTTCACACAGACATATGGAACATCGGGACCTCTTTCTCTTTCCTACATCTGTCTTTGCATTTCTTTCATTAATTCACCATTACCAAAAAGAAGCAGTCTTCAAAGACACGCATCATCAACTCAGTCTATGAGACGGAACTCTCCACTGTAGTGTGTGTGTGTGTGTGTGTGTGTGTTGTGGGAAACTAAGCATCATTGTGAGGGCCTCTCCAGCAAAGAAAGGTCTTAAACATAACTAACCCTCCATTAGACTGCAAAACCTTTACACACACGTGCAAACTCACACTCCCCCATCCTCAATCCTTTAATTAGATTGCTACAGTAACACGCTCAATGAAAAGCCTTTTCCCTGCATTGAGAGAGAGTGAGAGTGAGAGAGAGAAAGGGTGGGGGAAGAGAGAGGATGGGGGACAGAGTATAGACTTAATGTTCTGTGAGGAAATTAAAGCAGATTGAAGATGTACCTTAGCACCCAGGCTTAGGGAGAGGATGAGGTCTTCAAAGGCAGAGTGAGTGTCCACATGAGGAGGAATACCTAACAGCAACACAAATAAACCATAAGCGCAATGGTTTTCCTTTAAACACCAGCACTATTAACATGAGTTATCCAAACACCAACCAGTAGAAAGGTCTATAAATTACCTCTGAATAACTGACATAAGGATTGTGTTCATTTCCAGTTCCACACACTTTACAGTCTAATTCTACAGCAGCATTGATTCAACCTTCATTGTCCTCTGCCTTCTGACTGAAGAGCACGCTGCCCCTGTGTGGTCAAGGAGGGTACTACAGCTGCTGGATGAGATTAGACTCACCTTGTCCAGACTGGTACTGGTTCACAGTCAGCTGGTCTGGCATGACTTCTGCATGTCTGTCCCTCACACACCTCTCCAGCACAGGGACACACACCTGGGGAAGACCTGGGAACAAGACCAAAAACATCAATTTATAGCAAGGGAACTACTGAGTATATTCCATACACAAACACCATATACTATTATGATGGTCATAGGGACTGACAAGACACACACACCTCCAGGTAATGGTTTGTCTTTGTCCACGTTGTTGTTGTCGTAGCGAAACTCGTAACCAAAATGCTTCACTCTCCTGTGCTTCAGGACTTTCTGCACTGGAAGACAAACAACAATTATTAGCCAGTGACTGAAACCTGCACAGGCACTGGCAGTTGGTCGATTGGTTGTTTGGGGACCTACTCGGTGAATATGTAACATACCGTATGGATTTATTTTGGCATTTAGCAGATGAGCTTATCCAAAGAGACTTATATGAGCAATTAGGGTTAAGTGCCTTGCTCAAGGGCGACATAGTCAACTCAAACCAGCAACCTTTCGGTTACAGGCCCAACGCTCTTAACTGCTAGGCTACCTGCTGTGTGAGTGTTTGATTCTGAAAATGGTCCTCTCAGGTCCTATACAAGCCGGAATGTTGAATAAAATTATATTTGAACATACTCTGCCGATTGTCCGTGGTGTTGGTCCTTCAGCTGCTCTAAATTTAAGACAAAATATCTACAGGAAAGTATTGTTTGCCTGACTTTTTAGAGCACCGGTACTGAAATTGACGTTTCTAAACCCTGGCACAGGCGCAAAACCATGTAAACACCCGGAAGACTTTGGTTAGTATGCATGGTTCGCGTCCATGTACTTCCGTCTTGTGCACGAGCCTTCAGTCATGAGCAAACATCTTTTTTAATTTCCACACGCATAGACCCGTGTTTTGAAGTTGGTTGAATAATACTTTCCTGTGGATATTTTGTCTCAAATTTCGACCAGCTGTGGGACCAACACCAGACAAACGGCAGAGTAAGTTTAAATATAATTTTTTCAACATTAGTGATAGATAAGGGACGTTTAGGATCGTTCTATATAAATGTGCGTGCGTTGTCTACATAATTTGTAGACATCGCCACATTCCGTCACTAGTTGATTGGTTGACTGATTGATCAGAAGGAATAACACATCTAGAAAATATCTGAACAGGGCCCATGTGTTGTGTATGTGAAGGAGTGGTTTAAATCCGACTGCTCACCAGTGACATCCTCATCGTGGGACGTCCAGTCTATAGCATCCAGCAGGAGAGCCTCTTCCTCTGGAGACACAAACTCTTCAACCAGCACCAACCCTGGGGGGAGGTCCACACCCCCCCACAACTCACTGTCCACTGCAAGGAGACAGACACAAACACAAGTTACTACAGGGAGCATAACACACACACACACGTTACCACATTTGTTTTTCTTCAGATCTGACTGAGTCAACTATGGTGACACCCACACACACCTATTTACCTGTGTTGATATAGCTCAGGTAGAGTGTGACAATCTGGTCCCCACACTGTAGCTGTCGTCCGTTGAGGGCGTGTCCTCTCTGAGCGCTGACCTCTGACCTGTAAGTCACTAGGGCGTAGGGTTTGTGTGGGGGCATAACCAGGGTCTCCACCTCGCCGACCTCTCCCAGCACGTCCTGGAGCTGCTCACGGCTCACACCGTTACCTAACCCACCGTTAGCCACCACCAGGCTCTGCAGAGAAACATCAATGTAGCTAGCATTACAGTCCTAGACCGTGTCTGTGTTCTTTTCTCAGATAGCTACCTAGTCACATTGCACAGTATATAGCTATTGTATTTGTGTTCAGTCTACTTTATAAACGTACATATGTTCTTGCTGTCTAGCAGCTAGCTACCGGTCCTAGCTACAGTAGCTAACACGTACACTAGCTTACTCTCTGCAAAACAAAGACTGCAGCTATTACCTTAGTGGGCTGTGATACTGTGCTTATACCCTCATGTTTCAGTAAAGTATGACTGGCTTTGATTTGCTTTCGGAGAAGTTTCTTCTCCTCTTTACTTCTCCTGACAGCTTTCACGTTTTCAGAGCCGGGCTCCATGGTGTAACTACTAAATACGTCCCCACTGCTACACAGACCTGAGAAATGTTTCCGGAATTACGTACAATACCTATCCAGGCGTTGTAATATCTGGAATGCGTCAGCAAAACCTAGGCAGAGGAATGCGCCTCATATAGTCGTGTTGCCCTAATCAGACGTTGCGAATGCATGCCAGATTTTACAACCCCTGGATAGGTATTTTGCGGATCAGGTAATCACATCATATGCTATAGCGATCTGGTGCTACTCTTGCTAACGCCAGCCTCACTCTAAATTCTTGATTTGTGTATGGTCATGTGGGTCGCCTGTCAACCAGGCTATAATCTGTTGCTTGACTGCACAGTTGATGACATTGCACACAATCATTGGTTGATGCCAATCATAGGGAACCAATCATAGGAATAGGATGCCCAACTGCCCAGTCGATGACGTCACACGGAACCATTGGTTTTGTTTTGTATTCCCATTGTGATTGGTCCCTGAACCCCATAGGTGACGATTTTGAGATATAAAGGCCTCCTTCCTTTTTCTAATCTGTAAAACTGCAAAAGGGCTGAAACACTTTGTCATTACTTTTATCAACTTCCACTGTCCTCAAAGAGTCGCTGAATGTTCTATTCACTTCAGTTTGTTCCTCAATTCATTCACCTCGAAGAGCAAGGTAATGGCAGTGTTCCCTTCACATTATTCCCATTATTTATTTGTTTAATTTAAATTGATGAATTTACATTAAAGTTATTATTGGTACCAGGTCTATTGACTCAAATTGGACTACAGCTATTTTCATGTGTTTGATTTGTGAAGGACAGTGAATTGGGCATGGTGAATCAGTCTTACCTAAGTCTTAATGTTGGGTTTGCAGGCGACTGCCAACTGACTGATCTTCAAAGATCCTTGCGTCATAAATAACTTACTCATTATTATTTGTAGATCAGTCAGTCAGTCTCAATTTCCCCATGATACATTATGGCTTTGAGATCCTTTTGTTGGTCAATTTCTTCAACAGATGATCAGTTCTATATAATTCTCAAACTTTTACATTAGTAGTAGAAAGGAACACAGACTCTTTGTTTAAGTATTCAAATTCTCCTTTAGTAATACAATTGTAGGCAGAAGTTGGTAGAGAGTACAGTATATGATAGCTCTCCCCGGGTTCTGCAAAATGTGTAAGACATCCTGTAACTCATATAGCCTCCCCAGTCCTCCTTGCGTGAGTTTCCCTTGCAACAACATTTTAATAAATCTAACCGCCCCCTGACAGCAGCAACCATCTTGTCAGCAACTAAAAGCTCAGAAGTTGGTTTGACCGAAACTTGACCTTTCATCACAAGTATAGGGTCATAACAAGGTGAACGAGTCTAAGCATCTTCTGACAGGTGGCTGTTTTCATCAAGCCTGTGGCAGCCTTGTGTTCTCAGAATCCTCAGATAGCCAGGGTGGGACCCAGACAGAAGGAGTCTGAGCGTAGGCGGTTTCCGCCTTCTGATAGTGTCTGAAGGGCACAACATTTCCTTAGGCATTAATCATGCAAACACATTTATTTTTTACTGTGACATGGCATCAGTGAGATTTGAACTTAGAACCTTTGGTTCTCTATCTATGGAATTAGTCCACTGTGCCACCAGAATAGAGAGAGCCTGCTATAATTTGTATGCATACAAAGCTGTTCATTTTAGTCTATTCAAACAGACCCCATTTAAAAGAAAACAAGCACTCATTAATATCAGGTGTGGCCAATTAGTAGGCACGGCCAACACACACGGACTCACTTAAGACAGAGGCTAGAGAGAGTTTGGTTTATGCTGAGAACGGAATGTATAAATAACATTCTTGGAACCTTCTCTGAACTTTACTAAAGTTTTCTTGTGGCTTTTATAGAATGTTTTATTAACGTTCTCGGAACAATTAGAGAACATGACTTTAAATAGAACCGTGGGGAAACTTGTAGGAAACGTTATGCTGAAGTACTGAAATTCCCACAGAAGAACGTTGTTTCTTAACGTTCTCTGAACTATTTGAGAACATTCCCAATGTCAAACCAGTTGTAAAACGTTGCTAGAACAAAATTAAATGTAACCATGTTTTAACTTTTAGGATACCTTCTGTTAAATTAATAAAATATATCAAATTGATGAGACATGGGGATGTCAACAGGCCCACGACCACCATTCCATGATGAGACATGGGGATGTCAACAGGCCCACGACCACCATTCCATGATGAGACATGGGTATGTCAACAGGCCCACGACCACCATTCCATGATGAGACATGGGGATGTCAACAGGCCCACGACCACCATTCCATGATGAGACATGGGGATGTCAACAGGCCCACGACCACCATTCCAGGCATTCTGAAGGGTTCATGGGTGTGTAGTGTGCATAAGTGTGAACAATATTAGGTAAAAACTCCAGTTGAGTGTGTGTGGTTTGATATTGTTACTGTTGCCCATACTT
>QNTS01001905.1:162910-207667 GCA_003317085.1 Hucho hucho
AATCCATAACCAAGCCATTGGTTATTGTGTGAGGTGAATCCATAACCAAGCCATTGGTTATTGTGTGAGGTGAATCCATAACCAAGCCATTGGTTATTGTGTGAGGTGAATCCATAACCAAGCCATTGGTTATTGTGTGAGGTGAATCCATAACCAAGCCATTGGTTATTGTGAGGTGAATCCATAACCAAGCCATTGGTTATTGTGTGAGGTGAATTCATAACCCAGACATTGGTTATCGTGTGAGGTGAATACATATCCTAGCCAAAGCACAACATGCATATTTTCCTAGCACACCTCATCTCTAATTCCTATTATTCAAAGAATGAGTATTCTATTTAGAACTACTGTAATCCAGCCCAGACAATGGGCTTTTATAAATAACACTTGTGTCCCCCATCCCCTGGGTCCTTCCCTCATCAGCAGAGGAGGTGTGTGTGAGTGTCCGCATGTGTGTGCATGTCAGATTCCATTGTCAGGCTCCAGAGGGTTCGGCTCCACCCCACGACCCAAACATCCAGAAACTATATCTGAACATTGGGCAGTCGATTGGCAGGAGGTTACTTTAGGGGTGGACCCTGGCACTCAGGACTGTAGAAGACAGACGGACAACTCTGAAACCCCAAGCACAGGACTACAGAGGACCGCTGCCTGTCACACCCACCACCAGACCCAGCCAGGTAAATGCCCAATGGCTGACATTTTATGCTGTCTAGATAGACACACTGTAGATGGTGTCTGTCAAGTTACTTACTCTTCTTTGCATCTGCAAATATAGAAAGGAATCTTGAATCTTGCCCTGGAGGCAGAACTGAATGATTTCCACTAGATGGGCCAGCTGCAAAGTCAAAATTTGCTATATTGTACAAATTCATGAAAACAAAAATGATATTTTTGGACTTAATTTCAGGTTAGGGTTAGACATTAGGGTTAGCTGTGTTGTTAAGGTTAGTGTTATGGTTAATCTAGCTCTCACAGTCTCTTGTCCGAATTAGACATTCATTCATGTTTCACAAACGTCAAATTTCAAAGTTGTTCCCAATGTCACAAGTGTTTAAGGTTAAGTTTGGACATTAACTCCAAGTGTTTTAAGTTAGGGTTAAATTTAGGCATTAACTCCGAAATCCTAAGGTTAGGCATTAACTCCAAATGATTAATGTGAAGGTTAAGGTTTAGGATTACATTTTTTACATCAAAAACAACTTTCTGTCGCAGGATTCAAACTTGCAACCTTTGGAATTAGATGCAAATCCTTACACCCGTTTGCCATCCCCCATCTATAAAACCAGAGCAAAACCGAAACCTACTTGAAGGTAACAGTGCTCACTGTTGCCCCTAGTGGATGGTTTTCACGTCATCTCCCAATGTCCTCAGACATGGATGGATGTCGAATACTGACTCGTATCACGGATGACCTGGCTGTAAGGTTAGGGTTAGGTTTAAAATCAGATTTTATGACTTTGTGGCTATGCCAGCTAGTGACCACTCTGCAGAGCTGCCTTCAGGGCAAGATTCCTGACAATAAATTCCAACCTGCTACAGAAAGGGTTGGAGCTAGAGGAAGGAGCAAGGTAAGGACAGACTGGTCATAAGGAAATTCTGGCAAAAATGTCAAATGGGCTGGTCTACCTTAAGCCTAGTGGGCTTGTCTAAACTCTAGGTTTGGTACACAATGATCATTATTCAGCTAATAATGGGGGCCTCAAGAAAGAATGGGCGTAAAATGCCCAGTCCGTCCCTGAAGTAAGGTGTTGTTATCAGACTAGGCTTGTTTTCATAGCAATGGGATACAGTTATAATTTGTCACCAGAAAATTCAAGGTAAACATCTTCTCCCCCCCTTTCAGATTCCACCTTCAGAGACTTTGGCCTCCCTGTCAGTGACCTGACCTCCCAAGCAAAGTGTGAGGACCCTCATCCTTCCTGTCTCCACACACTCCCATTCTTCTTCTCCTCTCCTGCTACCCCTCTCAGGGCAGAATGGACCGGTCTGTGCAGGAGCTGTTTCTGAACTTCACAGTAGTCTTAATCACTGTGCTGCTCATGTGGATCCTAGTCAAGACCTACCAGGCCTGAACCACCAGGGGACAGATACAGGGGAGAGATGAAGGGCTGAGAAATGGGGGGAACTGGGTGGTACATTCCAATCCAGTTACTGCAGTTGCAAACAATCTTGAAAGCTTATTGGACGACAGGTAGCCTAGTGGTTAGAGAAGTGGGCCAGCAGCCCGTGTTGCTGGCATCATCCTAGATGCCATCGCCTGCTGTTGTGCCCTCGAGTGAGGCACTTGACCCCCTACAATTGTTCTGCGGCTGATCCATGCGTCTGACCCATTGCTTCCAGTCCCTCGGGTTTGTGTTTGTCTCGGGGGTTTGGGGTGTGAGCATAAAGACACATTTCCATGAATGTACAATGTAGTTAACGGACGATATAGTTAAAGGACAATATCGTTAACGAACAATAAAGTACAATACATCTTATAGTATTATCTTAATTCTGAAACATAGCAGTTGCACATGGTCCCTGACAAATTAAGTGAATACAAGAATTTGAAAGGTATAGATATAGCTTCACTGCTTCAGCTGTCTGCTAAGACAGGCATGCAGTTCCTCACTCCTGCCTCTTAGAGGGACTGTTGTGTTAGAGATGAGTTGGCAAGCATTCTGTTTACACGCTCTACAATAAAAATAACTGTTATTGTACCCAAAATGTTTTCTCTTGTTTGATGCATGTTTTAAATAATACATGTGCACACAAATCATGAAAGTAAGCAGAGCACACACCCTACCTACATTCTTTAAAAAAAGGGTTACAAAAGGATTCTTCGGCTGTCCCCATAGGAGAACACATTTTTGGTTCCAGATAGAACTCTTTTGGGTTCCACGTAGAACCATTTTCGGGTCCATTTAGAACCCTCTGTGGAAAGGGTCCTACATTGAACCCAAAAGGGTTCTTCAAAAAAGTATCCTATGGGGATAGTCAAATAACCATTTTAGATTCTAGATAGCACCTTTTTTTCTAAGAGTGTAGAGAACTTCAGCTGGACTAACTGTTAATTGTGTGATGATGAAACAATAACAAACAAGCCGTTTGTTTTGGAGGCTAAACCCCTTGTCTTTATACTCACAGTTACGCCATGGAAATCAGCAATGCAAAACTTAGAAAGCACACATGTACAAATATACAGTATAGCATTTTTATTTGATTGAACACAACATAATATTAGTCCTATGCGCTCTTATTGAACGCGCACTTGTGTTGGTCTAAATTGCTTGATCATGATCTGTTTGATTTCCTCAGTTCTTAGACAGTATACCAGTGGATTGATCATAGGAGGGAGCAGGCTATACAACATGATTATAACAATACGTAAATCAGTGCTGAATCTAATGCCGATATTACTGGACAGATAAATAAAACACCTGGGGAGATAATACAGGGCAATGATGATCAGCTGACCACTACAGGTAGAAAGGGTTTTGAGGCGGCCTTGGGTGCTCGCAATCTTAAGAACTGCCACAATAATAGAGCAATATGAGAATATAATAAAAGCAAGAGGTCCCAGTAATACCACCATTGCTACAACAAAAGCAGGAAAACTATAAGTGGCCCTATCAGTGCATGCAAGCGTTGTTATTGCAATATGATCACAGTAGCACTGCATGATTTTGTTTGTGTCACAGTAGGGAAGAGGATAGGCCCTAATTACCAATGAAAGAGAGGGAAGGTGTGCAACCACCCACGCAGTGACATTGAGTATATGAATAGTGGAGTTGTTGATAATCATTGGGTATCTGAGCGGGAAACAGATTGACACGTATCGGTCTAAAGCCATTATCAATAGGAGAAAGCTAGTTACGGATCCAAAATAGTGAACTAAGTACATTTGCAAAAAACAACCTGTGAAAGAAATGGCCCCTGCCTGAAACCAATATCTGGCAATAATCTTTGGTAAAGTGGTGGTGCTGAATAGTACGTCAGACACAACCAGATTCAAAATTATAAAATACATTGGTTTATGGAGAACGTTATGAGTTGCAAACAACATAAGAACAACAACATTTCCTATTAAAATGCAACAATAAACGAGGAATAATACAGTTGAGGCAAGGCCGTAGAACTCTGGCTGAAGTCCCGGGAACCCAACGATGACAAACTCTGTCACAAAGCTGTGATTCCCCGCTGACATGATGATGTGTTCTCTTAGAACCAACACTCTGGAAAGTAATTAACATTTATGTTAAAGTAAATTATCCATCATTACAACCTAGAACAGCCTAAGAGTTTTTATCAGGTTTTTGTCATATCAAATCAAATGCAACATTGCTCATGATACTGCAGTGTCAAATCCTAAATTGACGTATGCATATGTGACTTTCATGTAAATCATGCATATTGTCAATAGAAGATTTGAACAAAGAAATGTTATGAGTACAGATTTCATGTTAGGATTTGGCCCATTGTGCATTTACCAATAATTATTTCAGCTCACAGACAGAATTGTTTTACAATACCAACAATCATAATAACATATATATGTATATTTTTTGTTTGTAAATAACCATCAGTAAACATTTGAAAATTGTAAATGTTTATTTGTTCATTGATATGATTAATTACATGTGAATGTATTGACTTGCATAATGTATAACCAGGACCTGTAAAGCTATACTAATCATGAACAACAGGCCTTATGCATGGATTTACTTAATGTAGTAGTAAACAAACAAAGAAAGAAACAAAGAAGTTTAAAAGAAGACATTCAAATAAGGTGTTGGCAAAACAAATGAGAAACGAAGTACCATTATCACTCATCATCCATGTACTCACAGTTTGATACACCAAAAATCTAATCAATTCTGTAAGAAAAATGTCCTTACCTCGATTACAGTAAAGTAAAATGTGACTACGAAGACACTTCCTGAGAAGCCTTTCACCAATGATCTCTATGCTCACAATTTATCTACTTAGTGACCGAATAATTTATGATGACGTTGACAAGTTCTGTAGATGGCAAAGCCACAAGGGGACAAACTACCCAGTGAGTTAACACACTACTCTTTCTACAACAAGAAACCCTACATGCTGTGTCTGTGTCAATCTAACGAAATGTGTTCCCTACTGAGCAGGTTAAACAGAATCAAGGCCTTCCTTGTATGTCAGTTTGGGATTTTAAGGTAGGATTTGGTACTCATTTTATATTGTTGTAGGGAATTCTGAGCGTAATAAAAAATCCTCTGATTCAAAACAAATGTAATCATTAGCTGTACCTGGCAATAATCTTTGGTAATATGGTGGTACTAAAGAGAATATCAGAAATAACCCGATTTAAAACTAAATATATAATGTTCTTTGTACAAAAATAAACACTACATGCTACATCTGTGTCAATCTAACAAGGTGTTCGCTACTGTTACACAGAGTTAGGGCATATATGTCCATTTTGGAATTGAAGTCAGGATATGGTACTCAGTTAATACTGTTGTAGGGACAAGTATTTCTCCACATAATAACAGAACTCAATCTCTGATTAAAAATCAACTTTAATCATTGGCTTACAGCAAAGACATTATCTTTCTGTGGAGCAGTTGACTTATTGAATCTTTTCATAAGGCTTTTTTTTATATGTTTTGTCTTGAAACAGTATATCAGTGGATTGATCATGGGAGGGAGCAGGCTATACAACATGATTATAACAATACGTAAATCAGTGCTGAATTTTATGCCGATATTACTGGACAGATAAATAAAACACCTGGGGAGATAATATAGGGCAATGATGATCAGCTGACCACTACAGGTAGAAAGGGTTTTGAGGCGGCCTTGGGTGCTCGCAATCTTAAGAACTGCCACAATAATAGAGCAATATGAGAATATAATAAAAGCAAGAGGTCCCAGTAATGCCAGCATGGCAAAGATAAAAGCAGGAAAACTATAAGTGGCCCTATCAGTGCATGCAAGCGTTGTTATAGCAATATGATCACAGTAGCACTGCATGATTTTGTTTGAGTCACAGTAAGGAAGAGGATAGGCCCTAATTACCATCATCAATGGGCAGGCTTTCGCAACAATCCAAGCGGTGGTACTGAGAATATGAATAGTGGAGTTTTTGATAATCATTGGATATCTGAGCGGAAAACAGATTGAAACATATCGGTCTAAAGCCATTATAAATAGAATGTATGAATTTACAGTACCAAAATAGTGCACTAAGTACATCTGGACAAAACAACCTGTGAATGAAATGGCTCCTGCTTGAAACCAATACCTGGCAATAATCTTTGGTAATGTGGTTGTGCTAAAGAGAATATCAGAAACAACCAGATGTAAAATAACAAAATACATGGGTTTGTGAAGATCCCGGTCTGTTGCGAACAATACAAGAATAACAACATTTCCTACTGCAGTGCAAAAATACACCAAGAATAATACAGTTGAGGCAAGGCCGTAGAACTCTGGCTGAAGTCCAGGGAACCCAACGATGACAAACTCTGTCACAAAGCTGTGATTCCCCGCTGACATGATGATGGTCTCTTAGAAAACCTGTGGAAATAAAGGATTAATGAATTATTAAATCCTTAATTTAAATCTACATGGAAATGTTATCTATTTCATCTTAAAGTATATGAGTTACCCTCATGACTTAAAATTTTATATTGTATGAACTCATTTTATTTGTCCTAGTTTTGTCAACTCAATTTGATTTAACCTAACTTATGTTACCAAACTGCCTTTCATCTTTAATTTACAGTATGTCAACTCAGGAAATCAAGTTGAATGAATAAAACTAGGCAAAAACTAGGTACCACAATTGGTTGTATTATATTATAAGTTCAGACAATTTCATACATTTTACATCAAAGGAGTAAAATATTTTTCTTGTTGACACTAAACATTTTACAGTGAAAAGTACATTAGTAGGGCGTCAATGCAATATGTATTATTATAGGTTAATGTACATATCTCTTCTAGCGTACCGTATGGTTTGAGCGTTGCATTATTTTATTGATATTACAAGTGATATGACATTTTTCATCATATTATACACTGAGTATACAAAATATTAAGAACCCCTGCTCTTTCCATGACATAGACTGACCTGGTGAATCCAGGTGAAAGCTATGATCCCTTACTGATGGCACTTGTTAAATCCTCTTCAATCAGTGTAGATGAAGGGAAGGAGGCAGGTTAAAGAAGGATTTTTAAGCCTTGAGAAATGTATTGTGTATGTGTGCCATTCAGTGGGTGAATGGGCAAGACAAAATATTTAAGTGCCTTTGAACAGGGTATGGCAGAGGTGCCAGGCACAGCGCTTTGTGTCAAGAACTGCAACGCTGCTGGGTTTTTCACACTCAACAGTTACCCGTGTGTATGAAGAATGGTCCACCACCCAAAGGACATCCAGCCAACTTGACACAACTGTGGGAAGCATTGGAGTAAACAAGGGCCAGCATCCCTGTGGAACACTTTCGACACCTTGTAGAGTCCATGCCCCGACGAATTGAGAATGTTCTGAGGGCAAAAGGGGGTGCAACTCAATATAAGGAAGGTGTTGCTAATGTGTGGTATACTCAGTGTATGTCCCACTACACATTACTGTCAAGATATGAAGACATTTAAAGAATAACACAAAAATAATGAATGACCATTATTCAGCAACCTATTTTCGCCCAATGTGTGGCATGTCAATACAAAAGCTGCATCTCACAATAAATCTTTCAATGGAGTCTTGTATCATAAAGTGAAGTTATCCAATGTTATCATCTAAAGATTAGAGAACACATTCCATCTCATTCAGATTAAAAATATATTCAGAAAACACATTAATAAGATGAGCTATCAAGACATGCCATGTAACTCCAGATCTGCATAGTAGTAAATCAGGGCTTACCCAAGTCTGATGTCTGACACGGACACTTGCAGTGTCCAATTTATAACAACTGTTGATACCGCGTGACATAATTCTGCACCTGACCTTACTCCCTAAGGTAACTATCCTCAAGGTGTTTATGAGGGTTTTTCTCTCGTTCTTTTTCATTTATTTATTTCAATCATCATGATGCAAAATATCTACACAGAACCCAAAATATGCAAAGATGTATTTATTTCATCATACTTAATGATAAAAGCTAGTTAGCCAACTATCTTTCTATCTTAATCTGTCTCGTAAAGCTAGCTAGCTGCTATGGGAGACCCAACAACATGGTGATGACCTCTGAGTTTAATTGAACTTTTTCTGCTGTTGTGTAAAATAGAGGTTTTACCCTAACTTTAGACATGATTTTACACTTCACTTTGAGGTTGTTATCTTTATACACTACAGAAAATAATCATAAGGCAGAATCTGAGCCAGTTCTGTTTCTCACCCTGCCTCATGACGTTTGCAATCATTTCAAATCAAATTAAATCACAAATTTTTGGAGTTGTACAGTGGCTACTTTATTCAGTATGTTCATATCATAAATATTTTATAGTTATTTTCAACCATGACATTCAATGACACCACTGGCACATACAAACACACAAATTCTCACAAACACACAACAATGTGTTCTTTGAGGTCCCATCAAGTTTTTATATATATACAGTGGAAGTCAGAAGTTTACATACACTTATGTTGAAGTCATTAAAACTTTTTCAACCACTCCACACATTTCTTGTTAACAAACTATAGTTTTGGCAAGTCGGTTAGGACATCTACTTTGTGCATGACACAAGTCATTTGTCCAACAATTTTTTACAGACAGATTATTTCACAGTATCACAATTCCAGTGGGTCAGAAGTTTAGATACACTAAGTTGACTGTGCCTTTAAATAGCTTGGAATATTCCAGAAAAGGATGTCATGGCATTAGAAGCTTCTGATAGGCTAATTGACATCATTTGAGTCAATTGGAGGTGTACCTGTGGATGTATTTCAAGGCCTACCTTCAAACTTTGCTTGACATCATGGGAAAATCAAAAGAAATCAGCCTCAGAAAAAAAATTGTAGACCTCCACATGTCTGGTTCATCCTTGGGAGCAATTTCCAAATGCCTGAAGGTACCACGTTCATCTGTACAAATAATAGTATAAACACCATTTGACAACGCAGCTATCATACCACTCAGGAAGGAGACGCATTCTGTCTCCTAGAGATGAACGTACTTTGGTGCGAAAAGTGCAAATCAATCCCAGAACAACTGCAAAGGACCTTGTGAAGATTCTGGAGGAAACAGGTACAAAAGTATCTATATCCACAGTAAAATTAGTCTTATATCGACATAATCTGAAAGGCCGCTCAGCAAGGAAGAAGCCACTGCTCCAAAACCAACATAAAAAAGAAAAACTACGGTTTGCAACTGCACATGGGGACAAAGATTTTACTTTTTGGAGAAATGTCCTCTGGTCTGATGAAACAAAAATAGAACTGTTTGGCCCTAATGACCATTGCTATGTTTGGAGGAAAAAGGGGGAGGCTTGCAAGCCGAAGAACACCATCCCAACCGTGAAGCACAGGGGTGGCAGCATCATGTTGTGGGGGTGCTTTGCTGCAGGAGGGACTGGTGCACTTCACAAAATAGATGGCATCATGAGGAAGGATAATTATGTGGATATGTTGAAGCAACATCTCAAGACATCAGTCAGGAAGTTAAAACTTTGGTCGCAAATGTGTCTTCCAAATGGACAATGACCCCAAGCATACTTCCAAAGTTGTGGAAAAATGGCTTAAGGACAACAAAGTCAAGGTATTGGAATGGATATCACAAAGCCCTAACCTCAATCCTACAGAAAATTTGTGGGCAGAACTGAAAAAGCGTGTGCGAGCAAGGAGGCCTACAAACCTGACTCAGTTACACCAGCTCTGTCAGGAGGAATGGGACAAAATTCACCCATTGTGGGAAGCTTGTGGAAGGCTACCCAAAACGTTTGACCCAATTTAAACAATTTAAAGGCAATGCTACCAAATACTAGTTGAGTGTATGTAAACTTCAGACCCACTGGGAATGTGATGAAAGATATAAAATCTGAAATAAATCATTCTCTCTACTATTATTCTGACATTTCACATTGTTAAAATGAAGTGGTGATCCTAACTGACCTAAAACAGGGAATTTTTACTAGGATTAAATGTCAGGAATTGTGAAAAACTGTGTCACGACTTCCACCGACGGTGGCTCCTCTGCCTGTTCGGGTGGCGTTCGGCGGTCGTCGTCACCGGCCTACTAGCTGCCACCGATCCTCTATTTCCTTTCTGTTGATTATCTTATTGTTTGCACCTGTTCCTCGTTTTGTGTTTGTTAAGGCGCATGTAAACTTCCGACTTCAACTGTATGTATGTATATATATATATACACACACAATAGTTATTCCAATATGTCAGTACTGATTTCTATGATGGGTTCTTGATACAATGCCATGCACATCACAGTAGAACAATAAACATGGGAATGATTGAAGGAAAATGGGCAACTTTAGAGGAACAAGGCTGTCATTTAATACTACTGCATATTCCATTTTGCTGTATTACTGCTTTGCAATAAGTAGTTAGCTCTATTACAGGTCCTACTCTTGACACATGCAAACCTCTCAGGACCCTCAGTGAGGAGCAGTGCTCCCTTTTACATTTTACGTAAAACCTAGGCAGGGATTCAATATTGGATGGTTCAAAGTGGTAGTTGCTTTTTTTTTGTAGTGGAAATCTAATTTTATTGGTAGCATCCACATGGTTACCAAATGTTAATGCGAGTGTAGAGAAATGCTTGTGCTTCTAGTTCCGACAGTGCAGTAATATTTAACAAGTAATCTAACAATTCCCCAAGAACTACCTAATACACACAAATCTAAAGGGATGAATAAGAATATGTACATATACATATACGGATGAGCGATGGCCGAGCGGCATGGGCAAGGTGTGATAGATGGTATAAGGTACAGTAAAGACATATGAGATGAATAATATAAGATATTTTAACATTGTTAAAGTGGCATTGTTTAAAGTGACTAGTGATCCATTTATTAAAGTGGCCAGTGATATGAGTCTATATGTAGGCAGCAACCTCTCTGAGTTAGTGGCGGCTGTTTAACAGTCTAATGGCCTTGAGATAGAAGCTGTTTTTCAGTCTCAAGGTCCCAGCTTTGATGCACCTGTACTGACCTCGCCTTCTGGATGGTAGAGGGGTGAACAGGCAGTGGCTCTGGTGGTTGTTGTCCTTGATGATCATTTTGGCCTTCCTGTGACATCGGCTGCTGTAGGTGTCTTGGAGGGCAGGTAGTTTGCCTCTGGTGATGCGTTGAGCAGACCGCACCACCCTCTGGAGAGCCTTGCGGTTGAGGGCGGCGCAGTTTCAGTACAAGGCGGTGATGCAGCCCGAGAGGATGCTCTCGATTATGCATCTGTAAAAGTTTGTCAGGGTTTTAGGTGACAAGACACATTTCTTCAGCCTCCATTTCAGTTTGACTGTGATGTGCACGCCAAGGAACTTAAAACTTTCCACCTTCTCCACTACTGTCCCTTTGATGTGGATAGGGGGAGGGGGGGGGGTGCTCCCTCTGCTGTTTCCTGAAGTCCACAATCTCCTCCTTTGTTTTGTTGACATTCAGTGAGAGGTTGTTTTCCTGACACCACACTCCGAGTGCCCTTACCTCCTCCCTGTAGGCTGTCTCATCGTTGTTGGTAATCAAGCCCAGTACTGTTGTGTTGTCTGCAAATTTGATGATTGAGTTGTAGGCGTGCATGGCCACACAGTCATGGGTGAACAGGGAGTACAGGAGGGGGCTGAGCACGCACCCTTGTTGGGCCCCAGTGTTTAGGGTCAGCGAATTGAAGATGTTGTTTCCTACCTTCACCAACTCGGGGGCAGCCCGTCAGAAAGTCCAGGACCCAATTGCACAGGACAGGGTTGAGACCCAGGGCCTCCAGCTTAATGATGAGTTTGCAGGGTACTATGGTGTTGAATGCTGAGCTGTAGTCAATGAACAGCATTCTTACATAGGTATTCCTCTTGTCCAGATGGGATTGTCCTGTGGACCTGTTGAGGCGGTATGCAAACTGAAGTGGGTCTAGGGTGGCAGGTAAGGTGGTGGTGATACGATCCTTGACTAGTCTCTCAAAGCACTTCATGGTGACGAAGTGAGTGCTACGGGGCGGTATTCATTTAGTTCAGTTATCTTTTCCTTCTTGGGTACAGGAACAATGGTGGCCATCTTGAAGCATGTGGGGACAGCAGACTTTCCCCACATGCTAAACACACCAGCCAGCTGATCTACGCATGCTCTGAGGATGCGGCTAGGGATGCCGTCTGGGCCAGCAGCCTTGCGAGGTTTAACACGTTTAAATGTCTTACTCATGTCGGCCATGGAGAAGGAGGGGGGGGGGGGCACAGTCCTTGTTCGCGGGCTGCGACCGTGGCACTGTATTATACTCAAAGCGGGCAAAGGTGTTTAGTTTGTCTGGAAGCAAGACGTTGATGTCCGTGACGTGGCTGGTTTTCTTTTTGTAGTCCGTGATTTCCTGTAGACCCTGCCACATACGACTCGTGTCTGAGCCGTTGAATTGCGACTCCACTTTGTCCCTATACCGACATTTTGCTTGTTTGATTGCCTTGCGGAGGGAACAAATACACGGTTTGTATTCAACCATATTCCCAGTCCTCTTTCCATGGTTAAATGTGGTGGTTCGCGCTTTCAGTTTTGCGCGAAAGCTGCCATCCATCCACAGTTTCTGGTTAACAACCTATATAGCACTGTAACAGTAATCCAATTAGAAACCCAAATAGCTCTAACAGTAATCCAATTAGAAACCCAAATAGCTCTAACAGTAATCCAATTAGCAACCCAAATAGCTCTAACTGTAATCTAATTGACAACATATATAGCACTGTAACAGTAATCCAATTAACAACCTATAAAGCACTGTAACAGTAATCCAATTAAAACCTATATAGCACTGTAAAAGAAATCCAATTCGCCACCCAAATAGCTCTAACAGTAATCCAATTAGCAACCCAAATAGCCTTAGGCATGCTGCAAGGAGGCATGAGGACTGCAGATGTGGCCAGGGCAATAAATTGCAATGTTCGTACTGTGAGACGCCTAAGACAGCGCTACAGGGAGACAGGGCGGACAGCTGATCGTCCTCGTAGTGGCAGACCACGTGTAACAACACCTGCACAGAATTGGTACATCTGAACATCACACCTGCGGGACAGGTACAGGATGGCAACAACAACTGTTCGAGTTAGATCAGGGATGCACAATCCCTCCATCAGTGCTCAGACTGTCCGCAATAGGCTGAGAGAAGCTGGACTGAGGGCTTGTAGGCCTGTTGTAAGGCAGGTACTCACCAGACATCACCGGCAACAACGTTTCCTATGGGCACAAACCCACCTTCGCTGTACCAAGTGCACTTCACTGACAAGTCGCGGTTTTGTCTCACATGGGGTGATGGTCGGATTCGGGTTTATCGTCAAAGGAATGAGCGTTACACCGAGGCCTGTACTCTGGAGCGGGGTCGATTTGGAGGTGGAGGGTCCGTTAAGGTCTGGGGCGGTGTGTCACAGCATCATCGGACTGATTCCGATTGGTCACACCAATGTTGAACACTCCTTACCACAGGAGATTCCTGCTTAAGTTTCTGCCTGTAGGCGGAGAGATGCAGGATGTAGGTGTGATCTGATTTCCCGGAAAGAGGTTCTTGTAGCCATCCCCAAAGGGAGAGGAGCAATGGTCAAGCATGTTCTCTCAGGCTTTAGAACAGGAGATGTGTTTGCACAAAGTCCAGTGTAGTTCCTTTAGCGCTGTTGTGGTGTCGACTTGGGGGGGGGGAATATACACCGCAGTGACAATAATCAAGAAAATTCTCTCTGGAGGTAATGCAGTCGGAATTTTCTAAGGTATTCTAGAGAACAAAATGATTTGAGTTCCTGTACGTTACCACAATCACACCGTGAGTTGTTAATCATGAGACATACCCATCCACATCTGTTTTTCCCAGAGAGTTCTTTCTTCTTGTTATCGCAAAGAACGGAGAACCTCGCTGGCTGTATGGATGGGGACAAAATATATCTGGAGAGAGCCATGCTTCCATAAAACAGAGTATGTTACAGTCCCTTATGTCTATCTGAAAGGAGATCCTCTACCATATTACCCAAACTAGTTCTTTCTTTGATGGTCCATGAGGGAGTGAACAAGTGCACGCTTTGGCAAGGAGCTAGAGGGAGAAGTGGAATTGGCCTAATGTTGCTTGCGTGTTTTACTTGCGTGTTTTACCGGAATTCAATCATAGTGCACATACAACCTTTGCTTCAGATACAATTATGGCATATTATGGCACTGTAGCAACAATAAAGAGTAATGTTGATATTGTGCTATTCTGGTATCCTTATAAGAAATCACCTTATAGCTAGAATCCTTAGTAGAAACAATATCAAAGCGACCACCCGCCTCTGTTTTGGTAAAAAGCTGAGGGATAGGCCTGTAGAATATGTAACCGCTTTCAAATTCATAGACATAGCCATGGATGCATCACTAGCTAGGTTTCAATCCAATATGAGATAGATTTCCACCAGAGATGTGTTCCCATCAAACTCACTTATTGTGGATACAAGTCTGTGCGTGATGAAGTAGTACATATAAAAATAACGTTTGTGGTAAATTCCCATTTACCGAATGAAAAATACAAGTTAAATTGGTTTCCTTTGCATTTTCAACTCTACTGATGGTTTTGTCACAAAGACTGTTGTGTTATATACTATAGCAAATGTGCCCACTCTAGTCTTGGTATGTGTACTGTAACCAATAGCCTGCAGATACAGTGTGTATTGGCTACCTACATTCGATTACCATGGATATGAGCGTTATTGTTTTTATTTGTCCAACGGCAGCCAACCATCAATCATCATGTCACAAGAATAAGACCCTCGATATTTATTGGAGTGGAACATCAAGATCATCAGGTGCACGTTCACCACCCTGTGAAGTTCATCATAACTTATTTCATCTGTAGCTTAATAAACAGCATGGTTTCCCAAGTCATACTGGGAGGACCACACAACATGTCATCGAGTGACTCCAAGTTTACTTCGATATTATTATATCACTATTTGCACAAAAAGGCATTTCCACATTAACGTCTTACCTAGTTCATTTTACAGACACAAAAAGATCCCACCATGTCGAACGAACAAATTGTCTGTCGGTATTTATAAAATTGGTTACAGTGAGTGCCAAAAGTATTCGGACACATTGAGGAAGGCACAGTGATGCCGAAACGTTGGTAAATACCCATTCAATTGCTGGGAGTTTATACATGGAGTGTGCAACATTCTTTATTTTGATAGTTTATATTTTATTCGCCGTTAGTCAGCACCTCCACACAAACACATTTTTCTGGGTATGCGCCAGCTCTTGGTTTTTAATCTATGTAACAGTGAGCACCAAAAGTATTCGGACAGTGACAATTTTGTTGTTGATTTGGCTCTTAACTCCAGCACTTTGTATTTGATACGATACAATGACTATGAGGTTAAAGTGCAGACTGTCAGCTTTCATTTGATGGTATTTTCATCCATATGGGGTGACCCGTTTAGAAATTAAAGTTGTTGTACTTAGTCCCCCCATTTCAGGGGACCAAAAGTATTGGGACAAATTCACAAATATGTGTATTCAAGTAGTCAAAAGTTTAGTATTTGGTCCCATATTCCTAGAATGCAATGATTACATCGAGCTTGTGAATCTACAAACTTGTTGGATGCATTTGCTGTTTGTTTTGGTTGTGTTTCTGCTTCTTTTGTGCCCAATAACAGGGGAGGTTAGCATTTTTGGTGGGGTATGATATTTGTGCATCTGTAACGTTCTCACTCATCATTATTCACGGTTCACTCAGGACCATCCATAATCATGGAAGCATCCACATTCATGTAGACAGGTTTAGAATGTGTTATTCATTTATACGTCCCAAGACAATCTAGCAACAGCAGATTCTAGCTTTATAAATGATATTGGCATTGTTTGGTGATGATGACTGATGAGTTCACACACTTTCAAATTAAAACATTTACTAAGCAATTCAGTGTTGAGTCAACAATGCTAAGTACAAATACATGTGGTAAAAATAGATAAATAAATGTTTGCTTTAATATTTTTTCAGAAAGAATACTCAATCATTAAGCATATGTACATCATAATGAATTGGATGATATCAAACAATTGCAAAACAATTTGTGTAGTAGTGTTACATAAATCATCAAGATACAGCAGAGACACTCTCTTTCTGTGGATCAGTTGATCTTTTGAATGTTTTCATCAAGCTCTGTTTTATATATTTGGTTTTGAAACTGTATATCAGTGGATTGATCATGGGAGGGAGCAGGCTATACAACATGATTATAACAATACGTAAATCAGTGCTGAATCTAATGCCGATATTACTGGACAGATAAATAAAACACCTGGGGAGATAATACAGGGCAATGATGATCAGCTGACCACTACAGGTAGAAAGGGTTTTGAGGCGACCTTGGGTGCTCGCAATCTTAAGAACTGCCACAATAATAGAGCAATATGAGAATATAATAAAAGCAAGAGGTCCCAGTAATGCCACCATTGCTACAACAAAAGCAGGAAAACTATAAGTGGCCCTGTCAGTGCATGCAAGCGTTGTTATAGCAATATGATCACAGTAGCACTGCATGATTTTGTTTGAGTCACAGTAAGGAAGAGGATAGGCCCTAATTACCATCATCAATGGGCCGGCTTTCGCAACAATCCAAGCGGTGGTACTGAGAATATGAATAGTGGAGTTTTTGATAATCATTGGATATCTGAGCGGAAAACAGATTGAAACGTATCGGTCTAAAGCCATTATAAATAGAATATATGAATTTACAGTACCAAAATAGTGCACTAAGTACATCTGGACAAAACAACCTGTGAATGAAATGGCTCCTGTATGAAACCAATACCTGGCAATAATCTTTGGTAATGTGGTTGTGCTAAAGAGAATATCAGAAACAACCAGATGTAAAATAACAAAATACATGGGTTTGTGAAGATCCTGGTCTGTTGCGAACAATACAAGAATAACAACATTTCCTACTGCAGTGCAAAAATACACCAAGAATAATACAGTTGAGGCAAGGCCGTAGAACTCTGGCTGAAGTCCAGGGAACCCAACGATGACAAACTCTGTCACAAAGCTGTGATTCCCCGCTGACATGATGATGGTCTCTTAGACAACCTGTGGAAATAAAGGATTAATGAATTCTTAGATCCATTTTGACTTCAAACTTCAAAGTGTTTCCTTTCAAATGGTATCAAGAATATGGGTATCCTTGCTTCAGGTCCTGAGCTACAGGCAGTTTGATTTGGGTATGTCATTTTAGAATATATATATATTTTTAAATATATCCTTAATTAGCATCTTATTGATATTACAAGTGATATCAAATTATTGATCACATTACATGTCCCACTACATATGACTGTCAAGATATTAGGACATGTAAAGAATATTACAAAAATAATGAATTTTGTTTAACAATTCTTTCAAAACTGTCAACTGCATCGCCCAATTTGTGGCATGTCAATACAAAAGCTGCACCTCACAATAAACCTTTCAGTGTAGTCTTGTATCATGAAGTGAAGTTATCCAATGTTCTAATCTAAAGATTAGAGAACATTTTCCATCTCATTCAGATTAAAAATATATTCAGAAAACACATTAATAAGATGAGCTATCAAGACATGCCATGTAACTCCAGATCTGCATAGTAGTAAATCAGGGCTTACCCAAGTCTGATGTCTGACACGGACACTTGCAGTGTCCAATTTATAACAACTGTTGATACCCCGTGACATAATTCTGCACCTGACCTTACTCCCTAAGGTAACTATCCTCAAAGTGTTTATGAGGGTTTTTCTCTCGTTCTTTTTCATTTAAATAATTCATAAAAATCCAAATAACTTCACAGATCTTCATTGTAAAGGGTTTAAACACTGTTTCCCATGCTTGTTCAATGAACCATGAACAGTTAATGAACATGCACCTGTAGAACGGTCGTTAAGACACTAACAGCTCACAGACGGTAGGCAATTAAGGTCACAGTTATGAAAACTTAGGACACTAAAGAGGCCGTTCTACTGACTCTGAGAAACACCAAAAGAAAGATGCCCAGGGTCCCTGCTCATCTGCGTGAATGTGCCTTAGGCATGCTGCAAGGAGGCATGAAGACTGCAGATGTGGCCAGGGCAATAAATTGCAATGTCTGTACTGTGAGACGCCTAAGACAGCGCTACAGGGAGACAGGACGGACAGCTGATCGTCCTCGCAGTGGCAAACCACATTTAACAACACCTGCACAGGATCGGTGCATCCGAACATCACACCTGCGGGACAGGTACAGGATGGCAACAACAACTGCCTGAGTTACACCAGGAATGCACAATCCCTCCATCAGTGCTCAGACTGTCCGCAATAGGCTGAGAGAGGCTGGACTGAGGGCTTGTAGGCCTGTTGTAAGGCAGGTACTCACCAGACATCACCGGCAACAACGTCGCCTATGGGCACAAACCCACCATTGCTGGACCAGACAGGACTGGCAAAAAGTGCTCTTTCCTGACGAGTCGCGGTTTTGTCTCACCAGGGGTGATGGTCGGAATCGTGTTTATTGTCGAAGGAATGAGCGTGACACTAAGGCCCGTACTCTGGAGCAAGATCGATTTGGAGGTGGAGGGTCCGTCATGGTCTGGGGCGGAGTGTCACAGCATCATCGGACTGAGCTTGTTGTCACTGCATGCAATCTCAACGCTGTGCGTTACAGGGAAGACATCCTCCTCCCTCATGTGGTACCCTTCCTGCAGGCTCATCCTGACGTGACCCTCCAGCATGACAATGCCACCAGCCATACTGCTCATTCTGTGCGTGATTTCCTGCAAGACAGGAATGTCAGTGTTCTGCTATGGCCAGCGAAGAGCCCGAATCTCAATCCCATTGAGCACATCTGGGACCTGTTGGATTGGAGGGTGAGGGCTAGGGCCATTTCCCTCCAGAAATGTCTGGGAACTTGCAGGAGCCTTGGTGGAAGATTGGGGTATCATCTCACAGCAAGAACTGGCAAATCTGGTGCAGTCCATGAGGAGCAGATACACTGCAGTACTTAATGCAGCTGGTGGCCACACCAGATACTGACTTTTACTTTTGATTTTGACCCCCCCCCTTTGTTCAGGGACACATCATTCAATTTCTGTTAGTCACATGTCTGTGGAACTTCAGTTTATGTCTCAGTTGTTGAATCTTGCTATGTTCATACAAATATTTACACATGTTAAGTTTGTTGAAAATAAACGCAGTTGACAGTGAGAGGATGTTTCTTTTTTTGTTTATTTATTTAAATGTAATGATGCAAAATATCTACACAAACACAAACTATTCAAAGATACATTTTTATTTCATCATACTTTCATCATAGTTACATACACATATATGGTACCTATCTTAATAAATAAAAACATGTTATTTTTCTTTTAGCTTACTTAACCCATTTGTTCCCAGACATGCCACTATGGAAATCATATGCCATTAGCAACCCTAACATGTAATCCATATAGTTTATAGTTTTAAGTTCCTCTGCGTACACATCACAGACAAAATGAAATGGTCCATCCACACAGACAGTGTGGTGAAGAAGGCGCCTCTTCAACCTCAGGAGGCTGAAGAAATTTGTCTTGTCACCTAAAACCCTGACAAACTTTTACAGATGCACAACTGAGAGCATCCTGTCGGGCTGTATCACTGCCTGGTATGGCAACTGCACCGCCCTCAACCGCAAGACTCTCCAGAGGGTGGTGCGGTCTGCACAACGCATTACCAGGGGCAAACTACCTGCCCTCCAGGACACCTACAGCACCCGATGTTACAGGAAGGCCCAAAAGATCATCAAGGACAACAACCACCCGAGCCACTGCCTGTTCACCCCGCTATCATCCAGAAGGCGAGGTCAGTACAGGTGCATCAAAGCTGGGACCAAGAGACTGAAAAACAGCTTCTATCTCAAGGCCATCAGACTGTTAAACAGCCATCACTATTGAGTGGCTGCTGCCAACATACTGACTCAAATCTCTAGCCACTTTAATAATTAAGATTGTATGTAATAAATGTATCACTAGTCACTTTAAACAATGCCACTTTAATAATGTTTACATACCTTACATTGCTCATCTCATATGTATATACTGTATCTTATACCATCTATTGCATCTTGCCCATGCCGCTCGGCCGTCGCTCATCCATGTATTTATACGTACATATTCTTATTCCATCCCTTTAGATTTGTGTGTATTAGGTAGTTGTTGGGGAATTGCTAGACTACTTGTTATGTATTACTGCGCTGTTGGAACTAGAAGCACAAGCATTTCACTACACTCGCATTAGCATCTGCTAACCATGTGTATGTGACCAATAAAATTTTATTTTATTTGATATAGCTTTTTTTTCTATTGAAAAGTCAAAAAGTATGTTTTATTCACGGTCGCAATTGTGACCAATGGAAACATACAGTGCTCTGCCTATAATCAAATTAAACCCCCATTCCTCAGCCCCAATATCTGTATACCAACGCCCACTTACCTACACTCATAAACCCAATTAACCATGCACCCCAGCCCTGTCACCCCCTTGTCCTAACCCTAAAACCCATATGCCAATACCCTCTTGATACAATCAAGTACCAATTCACCCATATCCTAGACCTAAATACCCTATTTGTACTCATAGACCCCAGTTCCTTTGACATTACACTTGATCCCTGTTACTTGCCTATCTCAGCCCTTTTACACACTTAGGCCTGTATTCCCCAAGTCACCAACACTAACCTACACCCAGCTATATACGCTACACACCCCAACCCTGTTATTTGCATATATTAGTCCTGTGACCTCTGACCTGTATATGCTAATAATTTCATATATAAGCTCATAGTAGAGTTTTATAACACGTGCCCCAATCCCAATCACTTTTTTATTATCACAAATATATATATATATATGTATGTATGTGTATATATATATATATATATATATATATATATATATATATACACTACCGTTCAAAAGTTTGGGGTCACTTAGAAATGTCCTTGTTTTTGAAAGAAAAGCAATTTTTTTGTCTATTAAAATAACATAAAATTGGTTAGAAATACAGTGTAGACATAGTTAATGTTGTAAATGACTATTGTAGCTGGAAATGGCTGATTTCTTATGGAATATCTACGTAGGCGCACAGAGGCCCATTATCAGCAACCATCACTCCTGTGTTCCAATGGCACGTTGTGTTAGCTAATCTAATTTAGTCATTTTAAAAGGCTAATTGATCATAAGAAAACCCTTTTGCAATTACGTTAGTACAGCTGAAAACTGTCGTTCTGATTAAAGAAGCAATACAACTTCTAAGCTCTCTTGTTAAAGAAACATAGTTGGTGGATGACACTGACCAGACTGGCATTGGATGTCTCCGAATTTATACAATTTCTGACTTTCTTAAAGTGAGCCACCTTCTCTCAGCCACTTGAGAAATCGCACATCATGATTCTCATTAGACAACTACTGCCTATTGGTATCCAAAAACAGGTGTAAAACTGCACACTAGAACATGCATACATGCTGATTGGCTCAAAGGCCTATAAGGCACATAAAGACAGACATATTTTGAGTGACCAGCCCTGCAGTTTTCCTTGATCTGTAATTGCTTGAATTGGACCCTGCGTCCTTTCATGGATAAACTGCAATCATTGAGGGCCAAATCCCTAATTTGATAACCCAATCTCTCTCATACTGTAAGTATTGCATTGATGACAATGGTGAATTCCATGCACAGATCTCAAGATAGGACCTAGTCTTGTGGGGACATTCCTTCCTCCTCCACTTTATACAGTCACCACCAAAATTATTGGCACACTTGTTAAATATGAGCAAAAAATGCTCTATAAAATAAATAATACAAATACTAAGCTATATTGTATGCAAACATTTTTTTTTTATATTATTTTATACTAACACAGTGGTTAGTATATATATATTTTCTTTAACAAGTAATAAAAAAAATCTGATTGGTGTCAAAATTATTGGCACCCCTAACCATTCTTTTAAATAAAATCAAACAGTCTGTTCTACTGTAAATCTCAGTTGGAAGTAACTGTATTTTGGCCTTTCAGGGATTGCTGTTTCACTGGGGTATAAAAACGAGGTAAAGCATGTAAAATCCATCTGTCATCTATCACCACTGGGAAATGCAACAAACTCACAAACGAAAAGAGACAAATGGTTGTTGACTTTCATAAATCAGGCAATGGATACAAAAACAACAACTGAAAAAACAAATATACCGCTTACCACTATTAGGGCAACAATTAAGAAGTTTAAGACTACTGGAACAGCGGTAAACTTGCCTGGAAAAGGACCTAAGTGTATCTTGTCCTCACGCACGGTGAGGAAGATTGTTGGGAGGCAAAGAAGAGTCCAAGTGCCACAGTTGGAGAATAACAGAATTTGGTTGCATCCTCGCGTCACCAAGTCACAAAATCTTCAATTAGAAGCCACCTCCATGCCAATAAGCTCTTTGAAAGGGTCGCCATCAAAAAGCCTTTACTGACAGCAACCAACAAATGTAAATGCCTGGAGTTACAACATTGGCACTTGGATTGGAACTGGGTGCTATGGTCAGATGAGATGAAAATAGAGGTCTTAGGCCACGCACACCAGTGGTGGGTTTGGCCTCAAAAGAAGGATTCAAATGCAGAAAATAACCTTGTACCTACGGTCAAATATTTTGGTGGATCTTTAATGTTATGGGTCTGTTTTGCTTCTACTGATCCTTGGGCCAATGTTAAGGTCATCCGCATCATAATCTCCACCAAGTACCAGGACATTTTAGCCCAAAACCTGGTTGCCTCTGCCAGGAGGCTGAAACTTGGCCGCAAGGGGATCTTCCAGCAAGACAATGACCCCAAGCACATATCAAAATTGAGAAATAAAATGTTAAATGTACCACAAAATCAACATTTTGCAATATTCATCTCAGTCTCTGGACTTGAATCCCATTAAAAACCTGTGGTTTGAATTGAAGAAGGCAGTCCATCACCGTAGATCAAATCAAATTGTATTTGTCACATGCGCCGAATACACAGGTGTAGACCTTACCATGAAATGCTTACTTACAAGCCTTTAACCAACAATGCAATTCAAGAAAGAGTTAAGAAAATATTTACAAAATAATCTAAAGTAAAAATAATAAAAAGTAACACATTAAAATAACAATAACGAGGCTATATACAGGGGGTACCGGTACCGAGTCAATATGCGTGGGTACAGGTTAGTCAAGGTAATTTGTACATGTAGGTATGGGTAAAGTGACTATGCATAAATAATAGACAGCGCGTAGAAGCAGTGTAAAAACAAATGGAGTGGGGGGCATGTCAATGTAAATAGTCCTGGTGGCCATTGATTAATTGTTCAGCAGTCTTATGGCTTGGTGGTAGAAGCTGTTAAGGAGCCTTTTGGTCCTAGACTTGGCGCTCTGGTACTGCTTACCATGAGGTAGCAGAGAGAACAGTCTATGACTTGGGTGACTGGAGTCATTGACAATTCTTTGGGCCTTCCTCTGACACCGCCTAGTATATAGGTCCTGGATGGCAGGAAGCTTGACCCCAGTGATGTACTGGGGCGTACGCACTGCACTCTGTAGCGCCTTAAGATCAGATGGCGAGCAGTTGCCATACCAGGTGGGGATGCAACCGGTCAGGGTGCTCTCAATGGTGCAGCTGTAGACCTTTTTGAGGATCTGGGGACCAATGCCAAATCCTTTCAGTCTCCTGAGAGGGAAAAGGTGTTGTCGTGCCCTCTTCACAACTGTCTTGGTGTGTTTGGACCATGATAGTTTGTTGGTGATGTGACTCCAAGGAACTTGAAACTCTCGACCCGCTCCACTACAGCCCCGTCGATGTTAATGGAGGCCTGTTCGGCCCGCCTTTTCAAAGGATATCATGGATATAGAAAGATTCTGTAAGGAGGAAAGGTCATCTCCCAATGTGTTCTTCAATCTCATAAAACATTATAGAAAAAGTACACAAATATTTTTTGCTAATCTTTATCAAGGGTGCCAATAATTTCGGTTGTTATTTGATTATGTCTTTGGCTGCTTTTTAATATTCTAATATTGCATTCCCTTGATCTATCTTATCTCTTATTCATTAGTGTAGTCACCCTTTCACAGACAGTGCAGTGCCAGGGGATGTTTAAGGGTCAATGGGAAAGTATTTGATGTAATCCCAAAGCCCAGCTTGTCTAATGATTTTAGTAAACCGTTTATAAATCCCCTTAGGAAGCAAGGGCAGCAGCAGCCTGTTAAACGACCCCAGAGGGGTTCCAGTATTAATCATTTGATAAAGTAGGTAACATCCCCAGCGACTGTTCTGAGGTGTGATGTTTTGAAATGTAAACAGATCAAGACAAGAAAGTGTGTATGAGCTTTCACAGGCAGCGTGCATAGGCCATTCATAACCATAATAGCAGCAACTATAATGGGCTACTGTAGAAAAAGGCTAACACCATGATTTGGTTACCTTATCTTTCAACATGAAAAGTCAGATGATGGTCAAATAAGGACAGGAGGAAATTCTATTAAAAGATTATGTAATTATTATTTTCACTTCATAGTATACAGTATAATGTTCTGTAATTAGCCCAAAACCTATTATTTGAGAATCCTTGCTTGGGCCTGTCAAAAGTGGTTGAAAGTCGATGGTGTGATTGCAATAAAGACACACCTTTAGAAGAAATTAACCTCAGCTAAACTACTAGGGACAAAATGTAGACAAAACAATTGCTTAGTTATTATGATATAGTATGTATACAGTATGAATATAATTTGTTGAGAGAAGGTCAAAGACCATTGTTTGCACATGCATAGTGAAATCAAAACAGCATAACAGGAACACACACACACACTCCTCACTAATCACACACAAGGGAACTTAGTGTATGAGAGAGACACTAATTAGACAGTAATCCTTAAAGACTTCATTTGTTGTATGTTGTTGAAAGACAGGGGCTGCCTCTGAGAATAATATACAGTACAAGCAAACTTCTCTGTTTTGCAAGAACATGACACAACACATCAGACACATGTACCCTAATACACAATAGCTACTTATGTTTTATATTCAGTATTTTCGCTTGAAATGTATTTTTGTTTGGATAAATCATCAGAGGAATTTGAATGGAACTAGAAACTTAAATGACAACCTTTCAACCAGTAGGCATCATAGGTGTCTGACGGTCATGAAAGCATTAGCCTCGTATGGTTGGTAGACCTACATCTCAGAGCTGTAGGTAGATGACAGGTTATCCACAATGTAGTCCTTTGTAGCTCAGTTGGTAGGTCATGGTGTTAGTAACGCTAGGTCAGTGGGATCAATTCCCCTGAGGGCAGTGGGATCAATTCCCCCAAACCCCTGACATGCCTTATTGATATTATCAACGGGTTATCAACATATTTAGACCAGTAAAAGTTATTTTTTTGTGATACTCATAGTATATACGGTATGATATATCATGGCTTTCAGCCAATCAGCATTCAGGGCTTGAACTACCCGGTTTATGAGTTAGCGATAAGGCCAGAGAGGGTGTGGTATTTAAGTGATAATGGCCTCGAAGCCGGTGTTTGGAGGATATATTGACAAGGTTTGCCAGTCCTCGACTTCGCCTCGGGCCTAACAACACCCGTGCCAATATATCCTCCAAATATCAGCTTCCCGGGCATTACCACTTAATTTGGCCAACTGTTAGAATTCTGAATATTGTTCTAATTCTAGACATTCATTTACATAGCATTGTTTCAATATTTCCTACATATATGTAATGTTAATGAGGCGCTAACATGGCTGCCATAGAATTTTGAAGTGTCATGCAAATGCTCATAATGCTCATTCTATACCAGGGATGGGCAACTTTGATGGGGTGGGGTCCACAAAAACCCTCAATAAGGGGCCACAGTGGCTTGCGGGTCTACATACCCACATCCATTGTCACGCCTGCTCCCGCTCCCCCTCTCTGGTGCTCGAGGTCGCCAGGCAGTCCATCATTATGCACACCTGTCACCATCATTACGCGCATCGGCGCTTCATTGGACTCACCTGGACTCCTTGACTTTGTTGATTTTCCCCTCTATATCTGTCTGTTCCTCAGTTTGATCCCCGTGTCAGCATTAATGTCGTTTTGTTTCCCCTGTCCAGATGCTGTCCATGTTCTGTTTCATGTCTGTTATTTATTAAATGTTCACTCCCTGTACTTGGTTCTCGTCTCCCAGCGTGCTGTCCTTAAAAAAGGGGGGCCACCATACCTGTTCTAGACATTCTATTTCCCATGTAAAATAAAAAAAAATTGGGGGGCACACGGGGAGGTTGGTTGAGCCAGGTTGGAGACCTGAGCCAACTCCCCGTGTTTACCGGAGGGAGCGTCGCACTGGTAAGGTACCGTGTTATGCGGTGAAGCGCACGGTGTCTCCAGTGCGCGTTCACAACCCGGTGCGCGACATGCCAGCTCCCCGCATCTGTCGAGCTAGGGGGAGTTTGCAGCCTGGAAGGAGGGTGTTGGCTCAGCGCTCTTGGTCTCCGGTGCGCCTCTTTGGACCAGGATATCCTGCGCCGGCTCTGCGCACTGTCTCCCCAGTGCGTGCCCACAGCCCGGTACGGCCTGTCCATGTTCCACTCACCAGGCCCCCTGTGCGCATCGAGAGCCCAGCACGTCTTGTCCCTGCTCCACGCATCAGGTCCCCTGTGCGCATCGAGAGACCGGCACGGACTGTTCCTGTTCCACGCACCAGGCTTCTAGGGTGTCGTCCCAGCCTGGCACGTACTGTTCCTGTTCCACGCACCAGGCTTCTAGGGTGTCGTCCCAGCCTGGCACGTACTGTTCCTGTTCCACGCACCAGGCCTCTAGGATGTCGTCCCAGCCTGGTACGTACTGTTCCTGTTCCACGCACCAGGCCTCTAGGGTGTCGTCCCAGCCTGGTACGTACTGTTCCTGCTCCACGCATCAGGTCTAGTGTGCGTCTTCAGAGTCCGATGACCTCTGTTCCGGCTCCAAGCCCCGGGCCTCCGGCGTCTTCTCGGGCCAGCACGGCCTGCACCGGAGCCGCCACCAAAGAAACATAGACCCACCCGAGGACCCTCCCCATGGACTTTTTGTCGCGGTCAGAGTCCGCGCCTTTGGGGGGGGTACTGTCACGTCCTGGCCTGGGATAGCAGGCTGGCGTGTCATTTTGTGTTTTGTTAGGAGGGGTTTTATGTTCTAGGTGATATATTTCTATGTTGGGTTGATGGTTCCCAATTAGAGGCAGCTGATTGTTGTTACCTCTAATTGGGAACCATATATATGTTTGTGCTTTTCTTCACTGTGGGTGTGGGTCATTGATTATTGGTATGTTGTATTTTGGATGTGTGTGTTCCCGTTTTGAGCCACACCAGTGTTACGATCTTTATTTGTTTATTGTTTTGTCAGTTACACTACGTAAATAAAGTATGTACACTGGAACCCTCGCTGCATCTTGGTCCACTCCTTCTAAAGATCGTGACATAATGGGGCGCTAACATGGCTGCCATAGAATGTTGTTGTGTCATGCAAATACATCACAATACAGAACCCTCATCCAGAGATGGTATAGAAACTGAGATACCTTATTTTTGAATTAAGGCGGGACAGGTTGGACGAGAGGGGGGGGAATTAAGTAGGCCAGAACTATTGGTGCCTATGAGAGAGCCCAACTCTCTAAATACATGGCTCTGGTCAAATATAAAATGTGTAATACCCTCAGTGCCATCCTATTCCAATCATTCAGAATAGTTTGGTTTAGCAACTACTGAAGGCCTAGCATTTTCCTTCTTCATTATGGACAATATCCATCCATTTTCATGTTTTGGACGTTAGGGAAACTACTATTATGTAGATGTATTCTAATCTCAGTGTGATATCAAGGATGGGTTGGTGTTGGGTCTCTGCCCAGGAAGTTCTCAGGTGAACCAACCAGGCATAAATATCCCATGCCATCATAGAGAGGATTGCCATTGGATTTCCAGATGAGCTCATCCAAAGGAATGATGTATACCAGGCTGTATCCAGGCTGTATCACATCCAGCTGTGATTGGGAGTCCCATAGGGCTGCGCACAATTGGCCCAGCGTCGTCCGGGTTTGGCCAGGGTAGGCCGTCATTGTAAATAATATTTTGTTCTTAACTGACTTGCCTAGTTAAATAAAGGTTAAATAAAATCAAAATCAAATATATGTGCCTTAGAGGTCCAGATATATAACTGTATCATCTCACTGTGTGCCTATACCGTACATGCAGTATCCAGATAGCGTCGAGATTGTTGATATGAAAACATTCAATGAGTAGTATATTAAAACAGGATGATGATACTTTTTGTATTACAAATCATAATTCATGAGATTAACATGATTCAATATAATCTGTCATAGTATTATTGTTTGTTTGATGTACATTGTTTTCTCATTGTTTGTTTTGAGTATATTTAATTCATGACCACTATTTCTGATTTCAAAATGAAAAAATGTATAGTGTGCTTAGCTTTTTGTGTTTAAATGTTGTAAGATTGATTTCTAACAGTTATTCAGTAATGCAGCACTCTTAATCACATAAGAGGTGCATGTTCAGAAGACGCATTGAATGACACCTATTTCTTTCCTTGTAGCTGTTTGGACCTTCGAGGGACAGTGGAATATGTACTTGGGAAATGTCTCTGGCAAACATGTCATAGGTGGTTTTGACACAATTGACAGACCTCTGACAGTGGGGATTGTAAATCTGTGTATCTATGTCCTAGTCATGCTTGTTAATAATGTGGCAAATATATGTTTTATCCTTCATGATAAGCGTTTGCACAAGCCAATGTACCTTCTGATTAGCAACCTTACTGTAGTTGATATGCTGTACAGCTCCAGAGCCAGTCCAACTATAATTGGTGTGCTGGTAGCTGGTTCTAAAACCATAGCTTATGTGCCATGCTTCATTCAGATGTTTGTTTTACACCTCGGGGTCGTAATGGAGATGTTTGCTATCTCTGTCATGGCTTTTGATCATTTGATTGCAATCACTAGTCTACTTAGGTGTCAAAGTATCCTCACCAATGTTCGTACTCTGGTTCTGACCGGTGCTCTGTTGGAGGTTGCCTTTGCCTTTGTGGCTGTTATTCCTCTCCCTTACTACCACTCAACCCTCAAATCCACCTTCTGTGATTATGCTGCTTTAGTGAGAGCCACTTGTGTCAATCCCACTACCTATTTCAATATGATAATTATTGTCACCTTCTTTCTCCTGTTTGGCACATTCTGTTTTATTTTCCTGTCCTACATATGGATCATATTTGCTATAGTTAAAATGTCCTCCAAGAACGACAAGAGGAAGATATACAGCACTTACTTCAGTCACTTGATAGTGGTAGTGGTAGTGTGCCATCACGTTCCTTTATTTGTACGTGTAGTCTTGACCAGGCTAGATGTGGTGCTGACCTTGGAAGAGCGTCATGGCTTGATGATCGGGGCTATTCTCGGACCCTCTCTTGTAAATCCCTTTGTATACTGTATAAGAACCAAACTAAATGTTGAAGATGTTTAACAAAGTTAAGCCCACTGACAAAAAGGTTTATTGAAGTCATCTCTTTGTTGTGTAGCCTACTGTTTGAGTGAATGTGTAAAAACGTGTCAGTTACCGTGCTCTGTAGAAGCATGCTAGCCTACAGTATGTTTTCATTTCATGCTTACTATGTTCTCTATTGGCAATTAGCAGACATGAAGTATAAATCAATACAAATCTGATATAAAACTTGCTTTCATGTTTGCGTCAGCCTTCTGTCAGGTGGCCTAACTCTGAAGAATGGCATTGGGACATCTGTCTCTTCAGATTACGTTCTAAATCGTCAACACGTCATCAACCTACAGTAGCTCAATTAGCTGTGGAACACCTGAGCAGTGCTACGGTGCTAGCCATTTTGTAGTATACGTTATGTAGAGTAAATAAATTGCACACAAGATTTAGTTTATTCAACCTAGGCAATACACATAGATGTCTTAGATTTTTCCTGAGAAAAACAATTAAATTGCAGTATGATATGCAATTTCCAAACACTTTTATCTAAAGCGATTGACAGTCATGCATGTATACATTTAGTACTGGTGGTACCAGGATTGAACCCACTATCCAGGCGTTGCAGCGTTCCATGCTCCACCAACTGAGCTACAGAGGAATGGTGTTATTTGTCTTACAGTAAATGACCAGTTTGATTTTGTTTTTTTACATCACATTACATCTGTAAGTCATTTAGCAGACACACCATCCTGAATGACTGTCTAACATGTAAATCCTCCCTGTCTAGGCCTAGTCCCTGCCCCTGGAGTGATTCAAGGAGTCAATAGTCAGTTAATATTCCATTATCTCATGTGTAATTGAAATCTCAGGACACTAATGGCAGCATTAGTTAGTCTAATGATTTATTTTGGGATGTATTGATGCGTGTAGTTTTCAGCATGATGTCTATTGAGACACATTTAAAAACAAAGCACGACTGTTCTTTCTGACCTGCAAACAACTTAATGGTCATGATTCTAACCCCCATATGACATGCTGGTCAAAATTCATTGTGGTGGTCATGATAAAGACATCTTCATCTGGTTGTAATTTGGTTACCTGAAGTCAAATAATTTTTTTTATCAGAAAATAATGTTATTATAATGTTGCAAAAGCTGACTGCAGCACCAATTTTTGTGCCGGGTTTCACACTCACATAGTTGTATATTAGTTATCAATGTAAAATGAGTGTTACTCATTGACATTGATTCTCAATCACCCGACCTCAACCCAAATGAGATGATTTGTGATGAGTTGGACAGCAGAGTGAAGGAAAGGCAGCCAATAAGTGCTCAGCATACGTAGGAACCCCTTTCAAGACGGTTGGAAAAGCATTCCAAGTGAACTGGTTGAGAGAATGCCAAGACTGTGCAAATCTGTCCTCAAGGCAAAGGGTGGCTACTTTGAATAATCTCAAATAAAAAATATATTTTGAATTGTTTAACACTTTTTTGGTTACTACATGATTCCATATGTGTTGTTTCATAGTTTTGATGTCTTCACTATTGTTCTACAATGTAGAAAATAGTCAAAATAAGGAAAAACCCTGGAGTGGGTACGTGTGTCCAAACCTTTGACTGGTACTGTATGATAATGTATGATCATGTATGTTTTGGATGTATGATCATGTATGTTTGGGATGTACAATAATATATGATAATGAATGTTTTTGGATGTATAATAATGTATGTTTGGTATGTATTATAATGTATGTTTTTGGATGTATGATAATGTATGTTTTGAATGTATGATAATGTATGTTTTGAATGTATGATAATGTATGTTTTGGATGTATGATATTTTACTGTATGTTTTGCTAACACTGTTTCTTGAATTTGAATTCTGACTCACATTCTTGTACATTTCACAGTACACTTTGTAATACATTTCATGAATAATCTATTATGAATATTTAGATTATCGTAAATGTTACAAATGCTTATAAATAGACTTGAAGGACTCCTATTATATCACTGGCTCATCATTTTTTTCAGCTTAAACTACGTACAGCTCTGTAAATGTATGGTGTACCATGGGATGCCTTTCCAGGCTCCCACCTTCTTGCAAAGTTGATCTCCTCTAACAGAATAGCTGGACTTGTATCCTTAATTTATAATAAATGATCTTCACATAATGTCAACACCCTACAGTACCTTACCTATCACAGAGAAGTGAGAAAGAGACCAAGAGAACCTTGGGCTCAAATGGGACTGGCCCATGGTATGGAACAACATTTCTTCTTCATCTAGAAACCTTTCCCATCAACTGGACTTATTTCACTCCTGAGAGTAGGCTTAAACTACAGCTTGTAGATACTGATCAACATTACAAATGCTCTTGTTCTGAAACAGGAAACTTTCTGCATATGTTTTGTCACTGTTTTCACTGTGGATCTCTTTGGAAACACGTTTTAGGTCAAATTCAAAAGAAAATATTTCCATTATGCTCTGTTCTTATGCTGTGTCCCAAACGCGTAACTACACTGCTCCTTATATTAGTTATGTATATTCACCACAGAGTACAAGAACTGCAACACTATGTGTTTTCCTTTTTCTTTTATATCCTTTAATTGATTTATTCCTAATTTTATCTCTCTTTTATTCCTAATTTCTCCGGCTGCATACTGCTTCTATGGTACCTTATACTGAATATATAACAAATAAATCAAAACTTGTATTCCTCGTTCCTCCCGCTGCATACTGCTTGTATTAACTATTTGTACGTTACCTTATACTGAATATATAAAAAATAAATCAAAACTTGTATTCCTCGTTTCTCCGCTGCATACTGCTTGTATGAACTGCTTGTATGTTACTTTATACTGAATATATTAAAAATAAATAATTGAAATAAATAAAAAAATGGTATTGATTATAAAGCGTATACATGCTTACGAATGCTTAAAAATATTTACAAATATGTATTTATTTAAAGTTTATAAATAATTTATTCATCCTTATTCATGAAATGTATTATAAAGTGTTACTCATTTTACCTGTGAACAGAGCCCTACAGTGTGTCTCTGCCAGTGAATATGTTTTAGTGCCATCTAGTGGAACTAATGAATGTATGTTATTTGATTAAAGTTGAACTCTTTCAACGTAAATACTGTATATCTAGATACTTTGAAAAACTTTACCTCTATACCAGAATTGTATATGATGATAACTATATGTGACAAATACCTGTACTCACGTATCTTGCCCTGAACTGTCAGTTATCATAATGATTTTGGATATGCTGTACCTTTCTGTTAATAGTTTTATTTTATATTTTTTTTTAAGTGTAACCTTTAACTAGGCAAGTCAGTTAAGAACAAATTATTTATGGTGGATGCAACATGAATTCGTCCAGTAATTAATGTTATTATAATATATAAACACTCCATGATTACAGCTGTGGCATAAAAACTTGATTTGAAATTAGAAGTTTGAATTGTATTTATTTACCACAATAAAATATGTTAAATCTATTTTATGCAAATATGAAGTGTTCAACAGAAGAATAGACTGACATTGTTTTATTGCAATTGTCTTAAGAGTTAGAGTGTTTATAAAACAGTATCAACAGAAAAATGCTGAAATTAAATAGATACAAAATGCAAGGGGAGTCACCTTACTTGGAAACTTTTCTTATATCTACAGTTCTTGAGTTTTTGCTGCAGATTTGAAAATATGATCAACAACTACATGTAAAGTCTCATTTGTGAGAAGTAACTTTTGTCTTTACAAACAGTTTGATGATTTTCTCCCGCAGCTCCTCTGTCTTTAGGCTGTAGATGATAGGATTGAGCATGGGTGGCAGGGTGACAGACACAGTGAGGATGGCAGTCAGGAGGTCTGAGGACTGCACCAAGCGCAGGTTACCTAGGAGGGAAGGGACAAACAGACACACATCCAGTATCTTTGAGATGATGATTGATAATATTAACAGTAAATTATGATATTCAGCTAAAATAAGAAGGAAATTGTGCACTGAGACATGCTGTACGCTCCCACTTGTCATAGCCTAGCAACCAGATAACTCAGATGTGCGGCAGGTAGCCTATTGGTTAAGAGATTTGGGCCAGTAACTGAAAGGTTGCTGTTTTGAATCCCCGAGCTGACTATGTGAAAAATCTGGCAATGTACCCTTGAGCAAGGCTCTTAGCATCTACTAAAATGCAATGTGCTAGTGCTATTTTGAATGACAATTTATACAGTACAATAAACACACACTTGGGGGCAAATTAGTCAGAGTACTCCATTTTTACTGACCTACACTTAGGGAGCATACAGTTTACAGCACGTATTAAAGTTGTGGCGAAGAGCACATAAACATTTTGCTGAACCTTTTATACCTGCGGGAAACTGTGAATGTGACGATATGTTTGATTTGATTTTGAAGTGTACAGTCATCCCTGTGTTTACCTAGGACGTAAGCCAGGATGACAGGGAGGTAGTACACCAGGACCAGCAGCAGGTGGGTGAGACAGGTGTGGAAGGCTTTCCACCGCTGGGTGGTCGAGGCAAACTTCAGCACCGCGACCACTACCACAGCATAGGTGAAGATAATGAAGGACAGGGGGCCTAACAGGACAGCCAGAGTTTTAGCTGTTGCTAGTTTCCTGTTGAAAGAGATGTCAGAGCAGGCCAGTCTGTATACAGGGCCGTGCTCACAGCAGCAGCTCCGCACCACCCTAGAGGCGCAGTAAGGCAGGCTAGAGGCCAGGGTGACAGGGTAGACCTCCAAGAGGAAGGCCAGGGTCCAGATCCCTAGCAGGATGAGCAGCATCCTCAGGTTGGTGTTGATAGTGAGGTAACGCAGAGGGAAACAAATGGCTATCACACGGTCGTACGCTAGGAGAGCCAGGGAGAAGGACTCCATATCACCAAATAAATGCATGAAGAACATCTGAGAAAAACACGTCCCAAAGGAGACGTAGTTCAGATTGAACACAAATACAGGCACCATCTGGGGGATGATAACACTGTTCAAAGAGATGTCCACCACAGCTAAATTGCACACTGCAACATATTTTGGATTTTGAAGGCTTGGGTTCATAATGAAGACTGCTAACAGAACAAAGTTACCCATTAGAGTGATGATGTATATTATAGAGAGAGCTAGGATGAGGTAGTTCTTATTGCCCAGTGTGTGGAAGGCTGTGATGTAGAATCCATCATCTGATGATCCCGTTCCATTGTAAAGGAGCACAGAAAAACCCATTTGAGGGGCAACTGTGTGTCTGGAAGAGAAATATAGATTACTGAAATGGAAAATCAATCAAAATCCATAAGTTATCCGATGATACAAAATGAAGTGACTAAGGCAACACCCACTGGTCCAACATCAATATTACTGAACACACACTGGTCCAACATCAATAATACTGAACACCCACTGTACCTCTGCTTTTAAAAACGTTTTGTAAGCAGTCTTTGTGTGAACTGAAGGACAATTAGACAAATCCACCATTATAAAGAGTTGTGATAAAGAATGTAATTGTCATTTGGGTTTAATTAGAGTGAGAAAACAAGTACATATTTATATATTAACAACTCATTAAAGGTAATGTTGTTAATAGATGAGGACCTAATTACCGCCATCTTATTTTATCATATCAGGGCCTAATGATCTCTTTTGACTATAATGTTTACACTCATTAGTTTCTCTGTTTAATTATGACAACAACAATTAAGGATAATCTAGTTTAAACCGCTCAGTTCTGCCTCCAGGGAAAGGTTCATGACAATAAACGCAACCTGCGCCTTTTGGTCTTCCCATTTGCCTTTTCTAACTCTTGTTCTGGCCTCCCTGTAAGAACATTTCAAAACCCCTGGCTTATCTTGACATGTCTTCCAAACCCATACGCTATCCCTGACCGTTGGAAGCCAGTTTGCGCAATGTAAAATGTATTTAAAAAATGAATGTTATGTGAACTTGCAACACAAATGGCTGAGTTGATCAAACAGTTAAAATACTGCGTTGGCTTAAAATACATATGTTCTCTATAACATATCTCCCGGTGTGCTATTCAGCAAGTTGCATTTTACTTGTCAGGGACCAGTTGACAACTAAAACATATATTTCATAGGCTGAAATATGCATCAAATGCATTAAACCAGGTGTAGCAACAAAGGAAAGTGCCTTCAGAAAGTACCCCTTGACTTATTCCACATTTTCTATCCCATCTATACACAATACACCATAATCACAAAGTAATAAAATGTTTTTTTAGAAATGTTTGCAAATTAATTGCAAATTAAATACAGCAATATCTTATTTACTTAACTATTCATACCCCAGTCAATACATTGTAGAAGCACCTTTGACAGCAACTGCAGCTGTGAGTTTGTTCAACATTGGATTGTGCAACATTTGCCCATTATTCTTTTAAAAATTCTTAAAAATTGTTTCTTGACCGTTGCTAGACAACCATTCTCAAGTCTTGCCATAGATTTCAAGTAGATTTAACCCTTGTTTAGTCTTAACATTCTGTAACTCCCCTTGTCCTAAGGGTAAAAAATGACCCGCCTTCACTAAACCCCTAAAATAAAGCAGCTTAATTGAATTTTAAACCCTAAATCTATTTTGCATGAAGAAACAACCTGTCATTCATCACACACTTTGTGAATATCTGGGTTTTCCCTCTTCACAATGCAGAAAGACTGCATTTAATCAGTGGACACCACTCGTTTTTATTACAACACACCTGTCATAATTGTTTTCTTTACTAAAGTAGAGGTTTATTATTATTATTATTATTACTAATGGTACTGCATAGGTGTAACATGACTTTTTTAGCAAGAGATAGCACTTGTATAGCCTAAGAAAGCAGCAGAAATGTGCAGAAAGGAGTTTTGAATGCATTTTATTGATAGGAAAAAAGAACAGTCTTGAACTTTTTTGGCAACAGTGATATATTCTTATATATTGTACAATGAGAAATTCAACTACAAAATACTATTATTCTCCCATTTTTTAAACCTTTGCCCCCCAACCACAAGGTGTATAAACAACAACAATAAATAAGAATAAAATAAGATAATAGATACAAAACAAAAACATGAAGAACATAAATCAATCTACTCTAATTAGCACATGTACGACAGTATGCAAGTGTGTGTGCATGGACTTTGCAGATGTATTTCTCACATGTGCAGCACATAGTATTTGTTTTACAGTCCTTCTTTGGTGGGCAGAATTGGCATCTCCTCCTCTTTCCTGCCCCAGCTGCAGCCTCAGGTGGATCAGGACAAGATTCAGCCCCCTGAACAGCTTTCATAAGCACTGCAATCCAAGATGGCGTAGCAGTGCAGACGTGTTTTGTCGTTGTCCCGTGTAAATGTAGTTTTTTTTCTTCTTTTTTGTATATATTTCTATATTTTTCAATCTCTTTTTCCATTTTTAAATTAAATATACCTTCCGGCAATCCGCCTCACCCAATGTGATACGGATCTGCTATTTTTAGACCTTATAGCTAGAACCTCCATCAGAAGCTAGCCATCAGATGCTAACCAGCTAATTAGCTACTAGCTATTTAGTCATTGTTAGCCACTGCTAGCGGCCTTTACCTATAGCTCAGACACCAGCCGCTTTTAGCCAGGGTAATACCTGCCAGTCTGCACAGCGCGATATCAACCCTGAGCATATCGGACTGCTTTTCTCCACTACATCACCAGATTCCTGCTGTAAATTCTGGACCATTACTCAAGATCCTCGCTGCTAGCTAGCTGCTACCGAGTGGCCCAGCCCTGAAGCTAGCCTTGAGCCAGGCCCATCTCCTGGCCTGCTCAGTGGACCCTATGATCACTCGACCTGGCCAAGGCCTTCGACTCTGTCAATCACCTTATTCTTATTGGCAGACTCAACAGCCTTGGTTTCTCAAATGACTGCCTTGCCTGGTTCACCAGCTACTTCTCAGATAGAGTTCAGTGTGTCAAATCGGAGGGCCTGTTGTCCAGACCTCTGGCAGTCTCTATGGGGGTACCACAGGGTTCAATTCTCGGGCCGACTTTTTTCTCTGTATATTTCAATGATGTCGCTCTTGCTGCGGGTGGTTCCTTGATCCACCTCTACGCAGACAACACCATTCTGTATACATTTGGCCCTTCTTTGGACACTGTGTTAACAAATCTCCAAACGAGCTTCAACGCCATACAACACTCCTTCCGTGGCCTCCAACTGCTCTTAAATGCAAGTAAAACTAAATGCATGCTCTTCAACCGATCGCTGCCCGCACCCGCCCGCCCCGACTAGCATCACTACTCTGGACGGTTCTGACTTAGAATATATGGACAACTACAAATACCTAGGTGTCTGGCAAGACTGTAAACCCTCCTTCCAGACTCATATTAAGCATCTCCAATCCAAAATGAAATCTAGAATCGTCTTCCTATTTCGCAACAAAGCATCCTTCACTCAATCTGCCAAACATACCCTTGTAAAACTGACTATCCAACCGATCCTCGACTTCGGCGATGTCATTTACAAAATTGCCTCCAACACTCTACTCAGCAAACTGGATGCAGTCTATCACAGTGCCATCCGTTTTGTCACCAAAGCCCCATATACCACCCACCACTGCGACCTTTATGCTCTCGTCGGCTGGCCCTCGCTACATATTCGTCGCCAGACCCACTGGCTCCAGGTCATCTATAAGTCTTTGCTAGGTAAAGCTCCGCCTTATCTCAGCTCACTGGTCACCATAACAGCACCCACCCATAGCTTGCGCTCCAGCAGGTATATCTCACTGGTCATCCCCAAAGCCAACACCTCCTTTGGCCGCCTTTCCTTCCAGTTCTCTGCTGCCAATGACTGCAACGAATTGCAAAAATTGCTGAAGTTGGAGATTTATATCTCCCTCACTAACTTTAAGCATCAGCTATCTAAGCAGCTTACCGATCACTGTAGCTGTACACAGCCCACCTGTAAATAGCCCATCCAACTACCTACCTCATCCCCATATTGTTTTTATATACTTTTTTGGTCTTTTGCACACCAGTATTTCTACTTGCACATCATCATCTGCACATCTATCAATCTAGTGTTCATTTGCTAAATTGTAATTACTTCGCTACTATTGGCCTATTTATTGCCTTACCTCCTTACTCCATTTGCACACACTGTATATAGATTTTTATATTGTGTTATTAACTGTACTTTTGTTTATCCCAAGTGTAACTCTGTGTTGTTGTTTTTTGTCGCACTGCTTTGCTTTATCTTGGCCAGGTCGCAGTTGTAAATGAGAACTTGTTCTCAACTGGCCTCCCGGGTTAAATAAGGCTGCTGTGTGGGGGAGGCGCTCCCTTCTTTGAATGTGTGGAGTTACAAGTGCCTTTCCCAGCTTCTCCAGTAACACCCTCTTCTTTTTCCGCTTATCAGGCATCCAGGTAGGGTTGATCTTGTTCCATGTCACAAAGGCATTGTATGAGGACACATCAATGATGTTATGGAAGATGACCAGGGGCCAGCGGGCAGTCATCCTCCTGCAGCTGTAAGTTCCAATCACCTTGTCCAGGTTGTCCATGCCTCCTTTGTTGTGGTTGTAGTCCAGGATGAAGAGTGGCTTCCTGTCCTCACAATCACTGATCTCAGCCGTTTTGTGCAGTGTGCTAAGGAGGACCACGTTGTTGTTCCTCTTTGGGAGGTAAGAAACTAGATTGGTGGTGTGGGTGAAGGCAAACTTTGATGAGAAGGCCTCCCTCTCCCTTGTTGCGAGGAGTGCACGGGGGAGCACAGGCTTGTTATTTCTTGTGCCAACCATGGTGATCTGCCTCTTCAGGAGTTGCTGGCTGAGTTCATAAGAGGTGAAGAAATTGTCACACGTGACATTGTGCCCCCTCAGTCCATATGTCACATCAAGCACAACCCGCATCCCCTGGTTCTTCTCCAGGCCTCCGCTGGTCAGCTTCCCTGTGTAAACTTGCATTTTCCAAGCGTAGCTGGATTGTGCGTCACAGGCCACCCATATCTTGATGCTGTACTTTGCTGGCTTGCTGGGCATATACTGCCGGAAAGGACAGCGACCTTTTGACAAAGGAGATTACTATCAGTAATTAGTATCAGTGTCACAGAAAACAATCACATAAATCAATGATATTACAGCAATACATAATAAAATTAACTGTGAAAATCACTTACATTACAGATATGAAAATAAAAATGTACCTCTGAATGGAACCAGTTGCTCATCCACTGTTACTTCAGGCCCAGGGTTGTAGAGGTATGGCAGACGCTCCACCTACTTCTCCCAAACCTCTCTTATGGCCACCAGTTTGTCTCTCACATGTCTTGCAGGTCTTGACTCACAGTTATCAAATTGTAGCATTCTTGAGAAACTGTGAAAGACTTTCAGTGGCATCGTGACACAGAAAATCGCCCTTCCACTCTCTGCATCCCAGAGACTACATGTAGTCTCGCCTCGGGACCTATACACACCCGCTAAGATTAGCAGCCCTATGTAGGCACGCAGGTCAATCTCGTCCGTACTTTTCCAGTTGTCTCCATATTTATAGAAACCCTCCAGATTTGTCATCTCCAGGATGATTTTTTCGATGGCGGTGTGATGAACATATAGAATGTTGAGGCGATGTCCTGGGCATGGGCAACTGCATGTCTTGTGGGCCCTGGGGTCATCCTTATGACATTTTGTGCTGCCATCCTGCATGTCATATGGTGACAAGGACCATGTTATTTTGCTGTTATTTGACAAAAATGTCTCTCTTTCAGCTTGGGGGATTTCTTCTTCATCTGAAAATGACGCATCGTGCTCTTGGTTGTATTCTTCCCCATATTCTTCTTCAGATACCTCCTCATCTAAATAATTGTGCTCTTGTTCTTCCTGGGCATCTGAAAAAAATCTGATCTACGACCTGTTGGGCACTGAAATGTGCACTCGTGGCTTTAGCAAAGAGAGAACTGGGGGGACTGTCATCTGCAGCACCTTTATAGCCTCTGACTGCATTCCCCATTAGTAAACAATGCTTTCAAGAAATGCTTATTTTGTCTGAAATTGTTTTATTTTGTCTGTGAACTTGAGTCATGTGTGGGGTCGTGGAGGGGAGATGCTGCACATGCACAATAAAGTTTTAGTTTTGTCTGAGTTCAATCAGTAGCACACATCATCTCAATTTCTCATTGTGTGCGTGTGTGTGTCTTTGTGGTTTTTGTGGCGTGTAAATTATTTTATAACTGACAATCTTTGAACCCTGTTGGTGTACAGCTTTCATGGAAATATGAACAATGTTTCACTTTTTCGATTGTTGAGGTCACTCTAGGAAAAGTAATAAAATTTCAAGTTGAGAAAATATTAATAAATTCTCTGCTGTTAAACATAGTTTTATCATTTAATTTTCTCTGCTGTTAAACATAGTGGCTTGTCATTTTTTACCCTTAAGACAATACAAGGGTAAAGCCAAAACTGTAACTTTGTCACATCTGCTACGCCCTCTGGTGTTCATCCGGTGTCTTCTTGACCTGCAGTTACTCCCCCAGTCTCTCTCTCTCTTACTCTTTCTGTTCGATTGTTTGGTTGCTAGGCAGGTGTGCTGGAGTCAGAGAAGATCCCTACCAGCTGCAACTCGCTCCATAATCAAGACCTCTACAAATACTCAGTCCTACCACTTCCACTCTGCCAGTTCGTAATCTCTGCTCAGTCAGTTCATGATTCTAGCCATTTATGATTATTCAATATCCTTTTACTCTGCTGCACCTGTTTCCCTGCCTGACGCTGTTTATCCTCTCATTGCAGTTTACCGCTTTGTCTCTGGCTCCTGTCTCCCGTTCCACATCTCACCACCCGACTACCCTGCTCTGGATTTTATTCACCACCACTACCTTGGATTCCCCTCAGGACCTGTTTACCCTGTTCAACTCAACTAACTTCAACCACAGTCTCCACATCTGGTTTTCTACAACTCATCTGAGCTTCCCAGGATCTGCACTCCATATCTCCCTGTGTCACAATAAATATTTTGGTTAATTCATCCTTGTTTCCTCATCTGAGTCTGCTCTTGCGTTCCCCAGTGTCGCTCCGCTTAACAAACCTGGCCACTCAGGAACATTGACTGTCTTCTTGGTAAGTACCTCTAGTGTAGATTTGGCCTTGTGTTTTAGGTTATTGTCCTGCTGAAAGGTGAATTGATTTCCCAGTGTCTCGTGGAAAGCAGACGGAACCTATCAAGACTCAGGATATGACCCAGATGCAGACACAGGAGACGGAAGGTTCAATACACAGAGTAGTTTATTAAACCACAGGAGCCAGGCAAAGGGCAGGTCGAGACAGGCAGAGGTTCGTAACTAGGTCAGAGTCAGATAGGTACAGTACGGCAGGCAGGCTCGGGGGTCAGGGCAGGCAGAAGTTTATAACCAGGTCAGAGTTAGATAGGTACAGGACGACAGGCAGGCTCGGGGTCAGGGCAGGCAGAAATGCTCGGAACCAGGAGGACTAGAAAACAGGAACTAGAGAAATAGGAGTACAGAAAACAACCTGGTAGGCTTGACGAGACAAGACGAACTGGCAACAGACAAACAGAAAACGCAGCTATAAATGCACAGGGGATAATGGGGGAAATGGGAGACACTTGGAGGGGGGTGGAGAAAAGCACAAGACAGGTGAAACAGATCAGGGTGTGACAGAACCAGGTTTTCCTCTAGGATTTTGTCTGTGCTTAGCTCCTTATTTATCCTGAAAAACATCCCATTCCTTAACAATTACAGGCATACCCATAACGTAATGCAGCCACCACTATGCTTGAAAATATGAAGAGTGGTACTCAGTAATTGTCACGCCTGCTCCCGCTCTCCCTCTCTGGTGCTCGAGGGCGCCATGCTTCCCTTCATTACGCACACCTGTCACTGTCATTACGAGCATCTGCACTCATTGGACTCCCCTGGACTCCTTCACGTTGCTGATTGCCCCGTCTATAGCTGTCTGTTCCTCAGTTGTGTTCCCCATTTCAGCATTATTGTTGTAAGATAATTTTGTTCCCCCTGACCAGACACTGTTCTTGTTTTTGTTATATGTCCATTTTCCTTTAAATGTTCTCTCCCTGTACTTTCTTCTCATCGGTCCTCACAGTAATGTGTTGTATTGAATTTGCCCCAAACATAACACTTTGTATCCAGGACAAAAATGTAATTGCTTTGCTACATTTTTTGCAGTATTCCTTTAGTGCCTTGTTGCAAACAGGATGGATGTTTAGGAATAAGTACAATGTTGTTGATCCATCCTCGGTTTTCTCCTATCATAGCCGTTAAACTCTGTAACTGTTTTAAAGTCACCATCGGCCTCCTGGTGAAATCCCTGAGTGGTTTCCTTCCTCCATGGCAACTGTGTCAGGAAAGACTCCTGTATCTTTGTAGAGTACTGGGTGTATTGACACACCATCCAAAGTGTAATTAATAATTTCACCATGCTCAAAGGGATATTCAATGTCCGCCTTTTACATTTTTTTTACCCATCTACCAATAGGTACCCTTCTTTGCGAGGCATTGGTAAAACTCCCTGGTCTTTGTGATTGAGTCTGTGTCTGTGTGGGGTACAGAGAGTTAGTAATTCAAAAATGGTGTTAAACACTATTATTATTGCACACAGAGGGAGTCCATGGAACTTTTTATGTGACTTGTTAAGAAAATTATTACTCCTGGAGGAGGTCAGAGTCCTGGCAGTGTGGTGCCAGGACGACAAGCTCTCCCTCAACGTGAGCAAGACAAAGGAGATGATCATGGACAACAGGAAAAGGAAGATCAAACATTCCCCCATTCACATCGACGGGGCTATAGTGGAGTTGGTCTAGAGTTTCAAGTTCCAACAAATTATCATGGTCCAAACACACCAAGACAGTTGTGAAGAGGGCAAGACAACACATTTCTCAGGAGACTGGAAAGATTTGGGATGGGTCCCCAGATCCTCAAAGAGTTCTAAAGCTGCACCATCGAGAGCATTTTGACCGGTTGCATCACTGCCTGTCATAGACTGTTCCCTCTGCTACCGCACAGCAAGCGGTACCGGAGCGCCAAGTCTATGTTTTTTTTTTAAACATTTTTTATTTCACCTTTATTTTACCAGGTAGGCCAGTTGAGAACAAGTTCTCATTTACAACTGCGACCTGGCCAAGATAAAGCAAAGCAGTGCGACACAAACAACACAGAGTTACACATGGGATAAACAAACATACAGTCAATAACACAATAGAAAAATCTATATACAGTGTGTGCAAATGTAGTAAGATTAGGGAGGTAAGGCAATAAATAGGCCATAGTGGCGAAATAATTACAATTTAGCATTAACACTGGAGTGATAGATGTGCAGAAGATGAATGTGCAAGTAGAGATACTGGAGTGCAAAGGAGCAAAAACTAAATGACAATATGGGGATGAGGTAGTTGGGTGGACTATTTACAGATGGGCTGTGTACAGGTGCAATGATCGGTAAGCTGCTCTGACAGCTGATGCTTAACTTCTTTGGGAGCAGCGCACGAGGTGACGGTTTTGGAGAGCCTGGCGTGCCCAAAGTAAAATGCCTCCCATTCAGGCCCAGAAAATAGGATATGCACATATTTAGTACCATTGGATAGGAAACACTCTGAAGTTTCTAAAAGTGTTAACATTTTGTCTGTGAGTATAATAGAACGGATATGGCAGGCGAAAACCCGAGGAATTTCTGTCCTGGAAAAAGTGGTTTTGACACATTGCCTCATTTGGAACCCCTCCCTTATGAAAATGCCCATATAAGGGCATATGAATGCAGTACCTATTGCTTCCTCTGGATGTCAACAGTCTCGAGAAAGTGTTTTGATTCTTTTTAGCTGCTTTTAGATTGTAGAAGAAGACGAATAAGGAAGTGGCCACACAGATGTCAATAGAAGAAAATGCGCGTTCCCGGCTGGCGCTCTCTGTGGTTTTTTCCTTTCTTATCGCCCAGTTTATATTCCGGTTGAAATATTATACTATATATACATAAAAGTGTTCCTAAGGATACATTTACAATTATGTTTGATTGTTCTTGGACAAGTTTATAGGTATAAGTTGAACGAGTTCTCTTCACGTTTCAATGGACGAGTGGAGGCTGTATTTTCTCATTATAACGCGCCAACCAAAC
>QNTS01001905.1:210304-258090 GCA_003317085.1 Hucho hucho
AAAACCCGAGGAATTTCTGTCCTGGAAAAAGTGGTTTTGACACATTGCCTCATTTGGAACCCCTCCCTTATGAAAATGCCCATATAAGGGCATATGAATGCAGTACCTATTGCTTCCTCTGGATGTCAACAGTCTCGAGAAAGTGTTTTGATTCTTTTTAGCTGCTTTTAGATTGTAGAAGAAGACGAATAAGGAAGTGGCCACACAGATGTCAATAGAAGAAAATGCGCGTTCCCGGCTGGCGCTCTCTGTGGTTTTTTCCTTTCTTATCGCCCAGTTTATATTCCGGTTGAAATATTATACTATATATACATAAAAGTGTTCCTAAGGATACATTTACAATTATGTTTGATTGTTCTTGGACAAGTTTATAGGTATAAGTTGAACGAGTTCTCTTCACGTTTCAATGGACGAGTGGAGGCTGTATTTTCTCATTATAACGCGGCAACCAAACTGATATTTATGGATATAATAGATTACTTTTCTAACAAAAGAACCATGGATTGTCTTCGTTGGACACTTGGGAAGCCCTCAGCAGAAGTTCTTCAAAAGGTAATTGATTTGTTTTCGCTGTGAAATGTGTTGTGAAATTTTCTATAGGATTGATCAGGGCTTTGTGATGGCCCCTCCAATACCTTGACTTTGTTGACCTTAAGCTCTTTTGCCACAACTTTGGAAGTATGCTTGAACGTGGTACCTTCAGGCGTTTGGAAATTGCTCCCAAGGATGAATCAGACTTGTGGAGGTCCCAAAAAATTCTGAGGTCTCGGCTGATTTCTTTTGATGCAACATTTTGCCCCAAAAAAGGTGGGTGAATTCAAAAAGGCTGTGGAACTAGTTACTTTTTGAGTTGGGGCACCTAAAAAACTATGTACATTGTAACCAAAGCCATTCCAGCTGAGTTGTAGTTGGTCAAGTGTCGCCACTCGTTTAAAGATGTCTGACTCAATAACCTGAGCCTCTTGCTGTCAACCATTCCCTAGAGGTCCATTACCAGTGCTAAGTAGAAGGACCCAGGAGAGGTGCATGTGTGCCGCACCCTTCCTATCAACTCTGTTGTAAACAAAGCAGTCATTAACATAATGAGCAAAGTTTCAAAGAAAGCAAACATTGTGGTTGCTACTGTATACACATGGTTGGTAAGTGTACTCTTCAATAACAAGGCCTAAGGTGAGGAGAGACCCTCCAATGACACGAGTTCACCGAGGCAGCCAATGAGGTGCAAGCTATGATGACACCACTGTGTCGTCTAATTCCATTGGGTGCTTTGTCGGAGCAACATCTCTAAGCTTCATTTCAGTTGTAACAGAGGAGACGGACAGAGAGGACCTCACACTCCAGAGCTCATTACAGAAATGTATCCACAGTTATATGTACAGGTATATTTTATTTTCTGTTCAGGCACTGTAGAAGATGACAATACTACACATTTGCTGTCTAGTGTATACAAAGCACACTGAATAAATCCTTATGGGAGTCTACAGAATAAGAATTAATGTTCATTCCCAGCTGATATTTCCTCAATGACCAACAGTCTTTCTATGAGCAATATATATGTAATGCATTGCACGATAAATGCAAAATAGGCATATAGTTTACAAAGGTTCTCATTTAAGCCAGGAGGTTTTATGAGCGGCTTATAGCATACTGCACAACTCTCTCCTCATCTTTGGTGAAACAAGACATAAATAAACAGAAATTAGCTGACAAAAGTGGAGAGAGAAAGGCTCCACCACTCAAGACAATTCAATTGTTCTTTGCTGCCATCTTTTGCCCTTTGAGTGTGACATACATATATTTTTTATATATATATATTACAAAAATATTGTATAAATCATGTTTTATATATTTATTAGTTAACCTTTATTTAACTAGGCAAGTCAGTAAAGAACAAATTCTTATTTACAATGACGACCTGTTCAATTCCACTGTAAAACCCTTCAATAAAATAGCCTATTGTAACCCAGTCTTTTTCTTTATTTTTTGCTATGTGAGTGCTTTATCTGCAGGATATTTCCATAGCTTTGCTCTGATGAAGGCCTGAACAACCATGGCCCTGCCAGACCATGTCTGCAGCAGATCTGGGTTCAAATACATTTGTATTGGAGTATGTTAATTAAATGTTTGAGTATTTGTTATTTAAATATTTGAGTATTTTCCTTTCTTATAAATATGCATGTAACAACATGTTTCTATAAGTATTAACACTGATGTACTGCACTGTACATCTACAGTACAAGGCTATCAGTGAATAACAATTCCTGTACATTTAAGTCAATGTTTGATGGGACTTTTTTCAACTCTTCAAAACTGGTGTGATGCTGCCGTGAGGTTCAACGCTACAGGAGGATGGGGAATCGAACCACAGATGTACTTGACAGTTTTTTTATAAAGGGCAAAATAGACTTGTCGACACCGGCCAATGTATCTGTTCCTTCTGAACTTATCCATCAATGATTTGATCGGTATTAGTGCCATGATTCTAAGGGTCATGTCAGATGTATTGTCTGAGGATAGGCATATCACTTACCCAGCATGCTTGATTCAGGCTTTCTGTATTCATATGTATGGCGGAGCGACACATCATATTGTCTATCATGTCTTTTGATCGCTACATACAGTACCAGTCAAAAGTTTGGACACACCTACTCATTCAAGGGTTTTTCTATTTTTTCTTCTTTTTTTTACATTGTATAATAATAGTGAAGACTTTTAAAAAACACATATGGAATCATGTAGTAACCAAAAAAGTGTTAAACAAATCATAATATATTTTATATTTGAGATTCTTCAAAGTAGCCACGATTTTCCTTGAAGACAGCTTTGCACACTCTTGGCATTCTCTCAACAAGTTTCATGAGTTAGTCACTTGGAATGCATTTCAGTTAACAGGTGTGCCTTGTTAAAAGTTAATTTGTGGAATTTCTTCATGCGTTTGAGCCAATCAGTTGTGTTGTGACAAGGTAGGGGTGGTACACAGAAGATAGCCTTATTTGGTATAAGACCAAGGCCATATTACGGCAAGAACAGCTCAAATAAGCAAAGAGAAATGACAGTTCATCATTACTTTAAGACATGAACGTCAGTCAATACGGAACATTTAAATACTTTTTAATGTTTCTTCAAGTGCAGTCGCAAAAACCATCAAGGGCTAAGATGAAACTGGCTCTCATGAGCCCGCCACAGGAAAGGAAGACCCAGAGTTACCTCTGCTGCAGAGGATAAGTTCATTAGAGTTAACTGCACCTCAGATTGCAGCTTAAATAAATGGTTCACAAAGTTCAAGTAACAGACACATCTCAACATCAACTGTTCGGAGGAGACTGTGTGAATCAGGCCTTCATGGTCGAATTGCTGCAAAGAAACCACTGCTAAAGGACACCAATAATAAGAAGAGACATGCTTCGCCCAAGAAACATGAGCAATGGACATTAACTTCTTAGGGAGAGGCTCCCGAGGTGACGGTTTTGGAGAGTCTGGCGTGCCCAAAGTAAAATGCCTCCCACTCAGGCCCAGAAAATAGGATATGCACATCATTAGTACTATTGGATAGGAAACACTCTGAAGTTTCAGAAGAGGATGCGCGTTCACGGGCTCGCACGCTGTGGTTTTTTCCTTTCCTATCGTCCAGTTTATAATCCGGTTGAAATATTATAGTAAATATACATAAAAGTGTTCCTAAGGATACATTATCAATGATGTTTGATTGTTCTTGGACAAGTGTATAGGTATAGGTTGAACGCGTTCTCTTCACGGTTCAATGGGCGAGTGGACGCTGTATTGTATGAACATAAAGCGCCAACCAAACTGAGATTTATGGATATAATAAATGACTTTCTAACAAAAGAACCATTGGATGTCTTCGTTGGACACTTGGGAAGCCCTCAGCAGAAGTTCTTCAAAAGGTAAGGGATTTGTTTTCGCTGTGAAATGTGTTTTGTGTGAACCGCGATGGTTTATGAATTTATGCTAATGGCAAATATTGGAGGTGCTACCCTCAAACAATCAAATGTTGTGCTTTCGCCGTAAAGCCATTTTGAAATCTGACAACGCTGTGATATTGCCAAGAAGCAGAGCTTAAGATGACTATGCAACTATATTGATGAATGTTTAATAATTCAACTTTTGGATTTTGAATTTGGCGCCTTACATTTCACCGGCTAGCGCCCCACTGCTCCCTAAGTAGTTAAGCCAGGGGAAATCTGTTCTTTGGTCTGATGAATCCAAATGTGATGTTTTTGGTTCCAACCGCCATGTCTTTGTGAGACGCAGAGTAGGTGAACGGATGATTTCCGCATGTGTGGTTCCCATCATGAAGCATGGAGGAGGAGGTGTGATGGTGTGGGGGTGCTTTGCTGGTGACACTGTCTGTGATTTTTTTTAATTCAAGGCACACATAACTAGCTTGGGTACCACAGCATTCTTCAGCGATACACCATTCCATCTGGTTTGCACTTATAATTTGTTTTTCAACAGGACAATGACCCAAAACACACCTCCTGGCTTTGTAAGGGCTATTTGACCAAGAAGGAGAGTGATGGAGTGCTACATCAGATGACCTGGCCTCCACAATCACCTGACCTCAACCTAATTGAGATGGTTTGGGATGAGTTGGATCGTAGAGTGAAGGAAAAGCAGCCAACAAGTGCTCAGCATATGTAGGAACTACTTCAAGACTGTTGGAAAAGTTTTCTTCATGAAGCTGGTTGAGAGAATGCCAAGAATGTGCAAAGCTGTCATCAAGGCAATGGCTACTTTGAAGAATCTCAAATATAAAATATATTTTGATTTGTTTAACACTTTTTTTTGTTACTACATGATTCCATATGTGTTATTTCATAGTTTTGATGTTTTCACTATTATTCCACAATGGATTCTCCTTCAAACCCTTGAATGAGTAGGTGTGTACAAAGTTTTGACTGGTACTGTAGCTGTCTGTCATCCATTAAGGTACCAGTCCATCATGACTGTTGTAAGTCTCATTGCCTCTGCTTGGCTGATAAAATTTTTACTGATGGGGGCTCATGTTGCGTTTCCCTGTTTGTAAAACAGTTATCGTGAACAACTATTGTGACAACGTGCCCCTGTTAACTCTTTAGGCATCATCAGCAGTGGTGACGGTTTTGGAGAGTCTGGCGTGCCCAAAGTAAAATGCCTGCCACTCAGGCCCAGAAATATGCACATAATTAGTACTATTGGATAGGAAACACTCTGAAGTTTCTAAAACTGTTAAAATAATGTCTGTGAGTATAACAGAACTGATATAGCAGGCGAAAACCAGAGAAATGTCTGTCCAGAATTTTTTTGGGGGTGACATTTCCTCAGTTTGATAGGCTTCCTATTGAAATCCATGTAAAATAGCTCCCAGATTGCAGTACCTATGGCTTCCACTAGATGTCAACAGTCTTTAGACAGTGTTTGAGGGCTTTATCATTGAAAAGAACCGAACAGAAGAAGAAATAGTGAAGGGACCACGGAGGTCAATAACTTTTCCTGGGCACGAGACCGTGAGCGCGCCCCACTTTATTTTCCTTTTATATTGTTTAGGATATCATCCGTGTAAAATATAATTGTTAATATTCATAATAGGATACCTAAGGATGCATTATAAATGATGTTTGATTTGTTTGGGCAAAGTTGATAGGTAAAATTTGAACGCTTTCTCTTCACTGTACAACGGGCGACTCGACGGTGGATTTTCTGAACATAACGCTCCAACCAAACTGAGATTTATGGATATAATAAATGACTTTTTCTAACAAAAGAACCATGGATGCTCTTGTTTGGACACTGGAGATGCCCTCAGCAGAAGTTCTTCGAAACTTAAGTGATTTATTTTAGCTCTTATATGGGTTTTGTGTGACCCGCGCTGGATATGAATTCATGCTAATGCATAAATATGAGAGGCGCTATCCTCGAACAATCAAATGTTGTGCTTTCGCCGTAAAGCCTTTTTGAAATCTGACAACGCTGTGATATATACACTACCAGGTGAAATGCAAGGCGCCAAATTCAAAATCCAAAAGTTGAATTATTAAACATGCATCAATATACAAGTGTTTCATAGTCATCAAAAGCTCTGCTTCTTGGCAATATCACAGCATTGTCAGATTTCAAAAAGGCTTTACGGCGAAAGCACCACATTTGATTGTTTGAGGATAGCACCCCACATATTTTTTCCATTACCATAAATTCATAAGCCTTCACGGTTCACAGAAAACACATTTCACAGCGAAAACAAATCAATTACCTTTTGAAGAACTGCTGCTGAGGGCTTCCCAAGTGTCCAACAAAGACAATCCATGGTTCTTTTGTTAGAAAAAGTAATGTATTATATCCATAAATCTCTGTTTGGTTGGCACGTTATAATGAGAAAATATAGCGTCGACTCCTCCATTGAAACGTGAAGAGAACTCGTTCAACTTATACCTATAAACTTGTCCAAGAACAATCAAACATCATTTTAAATGTATCCTTAGGAACACTTTTATGTATAAATAGTATAATATTTCAACCGGAATATAAACTGGGCGATAAGAAAGGAAAAAAACAAAGAGCGCGCCAGCCATGAACGCGCGTTTTCTTCTATTGACATCTGTGTGGCCACTTCCTTATTCGTCTTCTTCTGTGCTCTAAAAACATCTAAAAAGAATCAGAACACTTTCTCGAGACTGTTGACATCCAGAGGAAGCAATAGGTACTGCATTCATATGGGGTTCTAAATGAGGCAATGTGTCAAAACCACTTTTTCCAAGACAGAAATTCCTCGGGTTTTCGCCTGCCATATCCGTTTTGTTATACTCACAGACAAAATGTTAACACTTTTAGAAACTTCAGAGTGTTTCCTATCCAATGGTACTAAATATGTGCATATCCTATTTTCTGGGCCTGAATGGGAGGCATTTTACTATGTGCACGCCAGGCTCTCCAAAACGGTCACCTCGTGCGCTGCTCCCAAAGAAGTTAAAAGTAGTGACTCTGATGCCAAGCTAAAGGCCTTACATACCTGTTCCACACACCTGCTTGTATTTTCCATCTATTGGTTCTCAGGTATCATTGTTGTCCTTGTGTATCGAATGCTAAACAGTCCACCCCTACTTCAGAAAAATGCAGGACTGATATGTTTTATATTTCCTCCAGGTCTAAACCCAGTAATATATGGTATCAAAACTAAAGAGATTACTTCAGCTTTTCTCCATGGCCTAAGGTTCAGTTAGAGCAGCAAAAGTCAACGTTCATTCTTCATTGTTCTGTTTGTTATACACTGAGTGGACAAAACATTAAGATAATATTGAGTTTCACCCTTCCCTTTTGCCATCAGAACAGCCTCAATTCATTGGGGCATGGACTATACTAGGTGTCGAAAATGTTCCACAGGGATGCTGGCCCATGTTGACTCCAATGCCTCCCACAGTTGGCTAGATGTCCTTTGAGTGGTGGACCCTTCTTGATACACACGGGAAACTATTGAGCGTGAAAAACCCAGCAGCGTTGCAGTTCATGACACAAAATAAACTCAAGGGAAATAATACTCAAGCGGACTGTATGTTAGAAACCATAGGGACATCAATATATATTAGAAACCATAGGGACATCAATATATGTTAGTAACCATAGGGATGTCAATATATATTAGAAACCATAGGGACATAAATCTATATTAGAAACCATAGGGACGTCAATATATGTTAGAAACCATAGGGACGTCAATATATGTTAGAAACCATAGGGACGTCAATATACAGTATATTAGAAACCATAGGGACGTCAATATATATTAGAAACCATAGGGAAGTCAACATGCTTGAACTTGAACGCTTGAACGTGGTATCTTCAGGCGTTTGGAAATTGCTCCTAAGGATGAACCAGACTTGTGGAGGTCTACAATTTTTTTTCTGAGGTCTTGGCTGATTTCTTTTGATTTTCCCATGAGGTCAAGCAAAGAGGCACTGAGTTTGAAGGTAGGCCTTGAAATACATCCACAGGTACACCTCAAATTGACTCAATTGATGTTAATTAGCCTATCAGAAGCTTCTAAAGCCATGACATCATTTTCTGGAATTTTCCAAGCTGTTTAAAGGCACAGTCAACTTAGTGTATGTAAACTTCTGACCCACTGGAATTGTGATACAGTGAATTATAAGTGAAATAATCTGTCTGTAAACAATTGTTGGAAAAATATCTTCTGTCATGCACACAGTAGATGTCCTAACCGACATGCCAAAACTATAGTTTGTTTAACAAGAAATTTGTGGAGTGGTTGAAAAACAAGCTTTAATGACTCCAACCTAAGTGTATGTAAACTTCCGACTTCAACTGTATATATGATGTCAATTTCAGATTCATGTAAGGTGACTGTGTTTCAAGTTACCTGAATTTCCACAAAAGAAACAAACACATATTTAACCTTAAATATGTTTAGGTAGGAATTTCAATTTCCTCCACATATTTTCATTTTTACTTTGGTTTTATGTATGAAAACTGTCAGCTGGAATACCACTTTTCTAATGACATCAAATTTCTCATAAAATATGAAAACATTTATTTCAATAATTATTTCAATTTGTAAACAAACCTTTCCACTACTCTTTTCCTGACACATTTTCACTTTGCATTTGGATTTCTAGCCTGTTTTAGTATTGTTTAATTTCCTTGATTCAACCTGGAACTGAATTGAATCTGAGCTGTGTTACACAACAATCAGCAGACCAAATCTTCAGAAGCCACATTTATCCACTTGGGCTCAACCTCGTAGTTTCTGAGAGGACACTGATCAAATGCCTCTACTGGAGAATTTCCAGACTGAATCGTTGGCCTGAAACAATAGTGAAACACTGTGGATTCTTGGCTATATTTTTGAGCAAAACAAATACACTAGAGGGTGCTGTGAACTAATTCAGTTCATCAGCATTGTAATCAGCATCACAGACTTTAGAGATGAAGACAATTTCTAGACCTAAATAGAAATGTGTATGTCTCGTTTTATGCATTTGAAATATGTCTTGTTTTGTGGTATGGGTTTGTAAGATGGATAGAAGAGGAACAATGTTGTTAAGGTAGGCCTACAACTGAAACACTAGGTCCTTACACAACAGACACACTGATTGGAATATGATGTCATGTCTATTGCGACCAGACATACATGACAGATGGAATGTATAGGCCGATATATAACAATTTGTTTTTGTGTTAGCATTTGAAAATCCAGGGAAAGATTGCCAGAGTATAAATTGGACAAAATAAAATTCAACATTATTTGACCAAATCAGACCAATATTGAAGATGGATATTGGAAATCAGTTTATCCATTTTAGACATATTTCCACAGATCAATAAAAGTCTAGTCAAGATTAGTCCATGTCTCACGCCATCTGTGGTGTTGATCCATCTTTATACATGAATCCCCATGAAGTAGAAAAGATAGGCCCTACTTAATTTCATTATTTTATTTAATGCATTCTAAAATGTGAGTCATTCTTCAAAGCAGACTATTATAACCATGATCAAAGATATTACAGGATGAAGGACCTCTTCAAATTGCTTTAAATGTCTCTCATAGTTTGATATCTTTAGGAAGATCTTAATTTCATACTCCTCGCGTCCTCTCTCCTCTCTCCCCGGCTCCTTCTCAAAACCCATTGGATGAGAAGAACACAGGGGCGGGACCTCTGACTTTCTCATCCGATGGGTTTCGAGAAGAAGACGAGGAGAGAGGACACGAGGAGTAGGCAATTAAGATCTTCCCATTGAAGGCACGATTTACATTGTCTTGTGAAACCTTGACAATCCACAAAAAGCACAGGGTTAAAACCTTCTTACTAGTTCATTCAAAATATGATCTTCTATTTACATTGACTGTTGTTGGTTGACCCAGACCATTTTTAAGTGTATTTGTAGTCTTATTTAGTTTGTTCCAACTAAATCAGTCTCTGATTAACATTAGCGTCCTAGGGCCTAAAATGAATGGCACCCAACAATGACTCTTATATCATTTCAAATAAAGTAAGGGATTTCTTGATACCCTGGGGTGTTTAATTGGTTTTGGAATACAAGTGATACATTTACAGTTATAAACAAAAATAACAACAATTGGTACATCAAGCTTCCAGACTGTAAAAAACAGCAAAATAGCCTAAATACAATCGCACTGAATAGATTGTGACAAATGTCAACAATTCACATAGTTTTGGATAAATTATGTAGTGGTTCTCTTCAAAACCATGTCTACTATTGAAAACATAGCCTAGGATGGAAAGATCTTTGTCCGCAAGAAATGCATTGCTTTTACTCTGATATCCTTTATTTTAAGACCATATATGATTGGATTTAAAGTTGGGGGGAAAATTAATGTGGAAACTCCTATGAGTCTCCGTAACTGCGGGGGAAATTGGCTCAGTCTGTATGAAATAACAGTGAGAAGCCCTAAACACTCTAAGAGGAGAAAAACAATTAAATGTGTAGCACAAGTCTGCAGAGCTTTACTTTTAGTGTCAGCTGATCCTTTGTTTCTAAAACATGTGACAAGTATCTGAATGTAAGTGTAGAGAATGGTCCAAACAACTATGACCTGCATGAGGGCAGTAATAAAGAGTCCATAGATGTTATTGATGGCTGTGTTAGCACATACCAGTTTCAACAGGGAGGGATTGTCACAGTATGAGTGTGACATCAGAGATCTACAGCGTGGTAATCGAAGCAGCAGGAAAAAGAGCACTCCGATCAAAATCAAGTCACACACCCATAGCAGTGTGATGATTTTCCTGATATGCGCATTGGTCATAATTGTGTTGTACTTCAAAGGGGAACATATGGCAATATATCTGTCATACGCCATAGCAGTCAGAATGAACACAGCTCCCGTCCCATAGACATGAATAAAGAAAGCTTGTGTGACACACGTAGAGTATTGAATGGTCCCTGTGTCAAGTAAAAGCTCTTTGATGACCTGTGTAAAGAGTGCCGTGGAGCCTATAAGGTCGTTGATGGGTAGGTTTAGCAGCAGAAGGTACATGGGCTGGTGGAGACTCCTATTGAGGATGATGGTGAGAATCAGAAACAGATTACAGAAGAGAATGACCATATAGCTCAGTGTGGCAAAAATAAATGCGGAAAAGGCACTTTCAGGGGGGAGATTGAAGCCTTCTAGTGTCAAAACAGAAGACACATTTGAGAAGTCATCCATTTTCACGGATTCAGGATTTTCCTCTTCAAGCCTGTAGATGTACGACAACAACTGTTATGTTTACAATACATTTTAACAATGACAAGATTATAATCACATTATGACAACTGATGAATAGTTGAGTCATTAATACATAAATTAAATGTTAGTAGTTCTAAATAATAGAACTGTATAACAATTTGACATTATTACATTGACATTTATGTTAACAGAACACTGGAACAAGATTATGACCATGGATGAATAATGCTTGTTTATGGGTGGGGAAATCAACCTTTTACCTACAGTTAATTTTCCACAGGCTAAAAATGATTTGCTTGTGACCAGGCTCCCCTTCTTTCTAAAACTCGATGCAGTGAGTCATGACACCCAATTTTAAAACAAATCATATAGTGAGGAAATCACAGTAGCAAATGTATACGACTAAGATGAATGGTTATAATGAATGTGCTACAGAGCACTTGAGAGAAATCCCTACCTGAAACTCTGAGAGAAACTAACTCTATCATATGACTTGGTAAGGTATTTATAGAAACTGTGAGGAACATTCGCCCTTCCTCTGAGATATTCAATAGTTGATCTTCAAATAATGGGTTAGTCTCTCAAGAGGGGTCATGTCTTGAAAAACATGTGTGACTCGTTGTGAGTAACAACATACTGCAATTGAAACAGAAAAATAAATTAAAGTGCTTAACTATCCAGTACATCATTTTATCTTTAGGATTTTTATTTTTGTAGTAGTATGTTTTTTCAAGTATTCATTCACGCCACATCTCTTCCTCCACATCGGCCCTACGACTGTGCTATCGACCTTCTCCCGGGCACCGCACCACCTTGGGGGTGACTTTATTCTCTGTTGGGTCCGGAGACCAAAGCGATGGAAGGGTGCATTGAGGAATTTCTCGCTGCAGGGATTATGTGTCCATCTGCCTCCCCCGCCAGCGCAGGGTTCTTATTTGTGGAGAAGAAGGACAAGACCCTGCGTCCATGTATCGACTACCGATAAAAAACGTTACCGGCTACCACTCATCTCCTCGGCTTTCGAGCCTCTCCAGGGGTCGGTCATCTTCTCCAAGTTGGACCTTTGGAACGCCTACTGTACCATCTGGTTTGGATACGGGAAGGAGACGAGTGGAAGAGGGCTAGCGGGCACTACGAATACCTGGTGATGCCGTTCGGACTGACCAACGCTCCCGCAGTGTTCCAGGCCCTGGTCAATGATGTGCTCTGTGACATGTTGAACCGATGTGTGTTTTACTACCTCGTCAACATCCTAATTTATTCCCGGTCAGCTCAAGAGCATGTCCTCCATGTCCGACAGGTCCTTCAGCGTCTCCTGGATAACCAGCTTTCGTGATGGCGGAGAAATGTGAGTTCCATCGCTTCACCATCTTCTTCCTAGGATACGTCATCGCTGCACGGAATATTCAGATGGACCCTGACAAGGTAAGAGTGGTGGTGGATTGGCCTCAACCCACATCCAGGGTGCAGCTGCAACGTTTCCTGGGGTTTACTCATTTCTACCGTTGTTTCATCCAGGGTTACATCACCCTTGCTTCCTCCATCTCTGCACTATCCTCTCCCAAGGTTTCCGTTCATATGGTCTACAGCAGCTGACCGGGTGTTCTCAGACCTCAAGCAGCGATTCACTACAGCTCCCATCTTAATCCATCCGGACCCGTCCCGTCAGTTCATGGTGGAGGTCGACGCCTAGGATGTTGTAGTGGGAGCTGTACTGTCCCAGAGTTCTGCTCAGGACCAGAAGCTGCATCCCTGCGCCTTCCTTTCCCATCGTCTTAACCCCGCTGAGAGGAACTACGACGTGGGAAATTGAGAATTACTTCCAGTTAAGATGGCGTTGGAGGAGTGGATGCACTGGTTAGAAGGGGCAGAACATCCATTCTTGGTGTGGATGGACCATAAGAACCTGGAATATCTCCGCACCGCCAAGTGCCTCAACCAGGCAGGCGAGATGGGCCATGTTATTCACTCTTTTCCATTTCACTATCTCCTACCACCTGGGGTCCAAGAATGTGAAGCCTGACGCACTCTCACGTCTGTACAACCCCGCTACTACACCATTGGACCCCGAGATCATCCTTGCTGCACAGCTATTTTCTGGTCTCTCCAGAGATGTTCGATTGGGTTCAAGTCCGTGCTCTGACTGGGCCACTCAAGGACATTCAGAGACTTGTCCCGAAGCCACTCCTGCATTGTCTTGGCTTCGTGCTTAGGGTCATTGTTCCCGTTGGAAGGTGAACCTTAGCCCCAGTCTGAAGTCCTGAGTGCTCTGGAGCAGGTTTTCATCAAGGATCTCTCTTCACTTCAATCTATTCATCTTTCCCTCGATCCTGACTTGTCTCCCTGTCCCTGCCACTGAAAAACATCCCCACAGCATGATGCTGCCACCACCATGCTTCACCGTAGGGATGGTGCCAGGTTTCCTCCAGACATGACGATTGGCATTCAGGCCAAAGAGTTCAATCTTGGTTTCATCAGACCAGAGAATCTTGTTTCTCATGGTCTCTGACTCCTTTAGGTGCCTTTAGGCATACTCGATGCAGGTTGTCATGTGCCTTTCACTGAGGAGTGGCTTCGATCTGGCCACTCTACCATAAAGGCCTGATTGGTGGAGTGCTGCAGAGATGGTTGTCCTTCTGGAAGGTTCTCCCATCTCCACAGAGGAAATCTGGAGCTCTGTCAGAGTGACCATCGGGTTCTTGGTCACCTCCCTGACTAAGGCCCTTCTAAAACCTGTTTTTGCTTTCTCATTATGGGGTATTGTGTGTAGACGATGAGGGGGAAAAAAATATTTAATCAATTTTAGAATAAGGCTGTAACGTAACATAATGTGGAAAAATGGAAGGGGTCTGAATACTTTCCGAATGCATTGTAGCTTTAAGATCCCTCAGTCGAGCAGGGAATTTCAAACACAGACCAATGTCTTGCAAAGAAGGGTTCCTATTGGAAGATGGGTAAAAATGAAAAAAAAAACAGGTATTTAATATCCCCCTGAGCATGGTGAACATACTAATTACACTTGAATAGGGTATCAATACACCCAAATGCCGGAGAGGAAGGAAACCGTTCAGGGATTTCACCAATGGTGACTTTAAAACAGTTACAGAGTTTAATGGCTGTGATAAGAGAAAACTGAGGATGGATCAACAACACAGGAGGTTGGTGACACCTTAATTGGGGAGGACGGGCTCGTGGTAATGGCTGGAGGGGAAAAAGTGGAGTGGTATCAAATATATAAAACACATGATTTGATGCCATTCCATTCGCTCCTTTCCAGACATTATTGTGAGCCATCCTCCCCCCAGCAGCCTCCACTGATTAACAACATTGTAGTTTGGGGACATTGCCCTGTGTAGTGTGCCATCTTTCAGATGGGACATTAAACGGGTGTCCTGACTCTCTGTGGTCACGAAAGATCCCATGGCACTTATCATAAAAGTAGGGGTGTTAACCCTGGTGTCCTGGCTAAATTCCCAATCTGGCCTTCATACCATCACAGTCACCTAATCATCCCCAGATTACAGTTGGCTCATTCATCCCCCTCCTCTTCCTTGTAACTATTCCCCAGGTCGTTGCTGTAAATGAGAATGTGTTCTCAGTCAATTTACCTGGTAAAATAAAGGAATACTGCAAACAATGTGGCAATGCAATTGACCTTTTGTCCTGAATACAAAGTGTTATGTTTGGGGCAATTCCAATACAACACATTACTGAGTACCACTCTCCATATTTTCAAGCATGGTGGTAGCTGCATCATGTTATGGGTATGCTTGTAATCATTAAGGACTGGAGAGATTTTTAGGAAAACAAATAAATGGCATGGAGCTAATCACAGGCAAAATCCTAGAGGAAAACCTGGTTCAGTATGCTTTCCACCAGACACTGGGAGATTAATTCACCTTTCAGTAGGACAATCCCTAAAATAAGGCCAAATCTACACTGGAGTTGCTTACCAAGAAGATAATTAATGTTCCTGAGTGGCCGAGTTACAGGTTTAACTTAAATCTACTTGAAAATCTATGGCAAGACCTGAAAATGGTTGTCTAGCAATGATCAACAACCAATTTGACAGAGCTTGAAGAATTCTGAGAAGAATAATGGGAATGATGTTGCACAATCCAGGTGTGGAAAGCTCCTAGACTTACCCAGAAAGACTTACAGCTGTAATCACTGCCAAAGGTGCTTCTACAAAGTTTTTTAGAAGGGGTGCAAATCTTATTTAAATTAGATATTTATGTATTTCATTTTCAATACATTTTCAAAAATATCTAAAAACATGTTCACTTTGTCAATATGGGGCATTGGGGCATTGTATTTGTATATGGGTTAGCGCAGAGGCGGTTTGCCCTATTAGGAAGCCCACTCTATGCAGTTCACATCAGCTCAAGCACAAATATCCCTGTAATGCCTACCTCTGAAAATCCTCCCAGTAAAGCAGTAAAAAAAATAAGAATCCCAGAAAATTGCTAAATAAATTGCCTACATTAACATATGTAGCCCAAGAAACAAAGTTCATGAAATCGATGACTTGCTACTAACAAATAACATTCATATACTGACTATCTTAATTAAGCAATAAGGCCCGAGGAGGTGTGGTATATGGCCAATATGCCACGGCTAAGGGCTGTTCTTAGGCACAAACCCCTGAGGTGCCTTATTGCTATTGTATTCTGGTTACCAATGTAATTAGAGCAGTAAAAATAAATGTTTTGTCATACCCGTGGTATACGGTCTGATATACCATGGCTGTTTATAAACTCACTTAGATAATACCTTTGATGATACAGTGCTAGCAATACATGGTTACAACATCTATAGAAAAGACAGAAATGTCAATGGGGATGGTGTTGCGGTTTATTTTCATATTTCTGTGAAACTTAAATAGGATCTCAGGTCAAACGCTGTTGAAGTAATGTGGCTACAGCGTCACCTGCGTCACCTAAATCCCATTCTGGTGGGAAGTTGCTATAGACCATCAAGTGCTAAAAGTCAGTATCTGGATAATATGTGTGAAATGCTTGATAATTAGGTATATTTTCAGGGTGGCATAAATATTGATTGGCTTTCATCAAGCTGCCCACTCAAGAAACATTTTCAAACTACAGTGGGGAAAAAAAGTATTTAGTCAGCCACCAATTGTGCAAGTTCTCTCACTTAAAAAGATGAGAGAGGCCTGTAATTTTCATCATAGGTACACTTCAACTATGACAGACAAAATGAAGAAAAAAAATCCAGAAAATCACATTGTAGGATTTTTAATGAATTTATTTGCAAATTATGGTGGAAAATAAATATTTGGTCACATACAAACAAGCAAGATTTCTGGCTCTCACAGACCTGTAACTTCTTCTTTAATAGGCTCCTCTGTCCTCCACTCGTTACCTGTATTAATGGCACCTGTTTGAACTTGTTATCAGTATAAAAGACACCTGTCCACAACCTCAAACAGTCACACTCCAAACTCCACTATGGCCAAGACCAAAGAGCTGTCAAAGGACACCAGAAACAAAATTGTAGACCTGCACCAGGTTGGGAAGACTGAATCTGCAATAGGTAAGCAGCTTGGTTTGAAGAAATCAACTGTGGGAGCAATTATTAGGAAATGGAAGACATACAAGACCACTGATAATCTTCCTCGATCTGGGGCTCCACGCAAGATCTCACCCCGTGGGGTCAAAATGATCACAAGAACGGTGAGCAAAAATCCCAGAACCACACGGGGGGACCTAGTGAATGACCTGCAGAGAGCTGGGACCAAAGTAACAAAGCCTACCATCAGTAACACACTACGCCGCCAGGGACTCAAATCCTGCAGTGCCAGACGTGTCCCCCTGCTTAAGCCAGTANAGTTGATTTCTTCAAACCAAGCTGCTTACCTATTGCAGATTCAGTCTTCCCAACCTGGTGCAGGTCTACAATTTTGTTTCTGGTGTCCTTTGACAGCTCTTTGGTCTTGGCCATAGTGGAGTTTGGAGTGTGACTGTTTGAGGTTGTGGACAGGTGTCTTTTATACTGATAACAAGTTCAAACAGGTGCCATTAATACAGGTAACGAGTGGAGGACAGAGGAGCCTCTTAAAGAAGAAGTTACAGGTCTGTGAGAGCCAGAAATCTTGCTTGTTTGTATGTGACCAAATACTTATTTTCCACCATAATTTGCAAATAAATTCATTAAAAATCCTACAATGTGATTTTCTGGATTTTTTTTCCTCATTTTGTCTGTCATAGTTGAAGTGTACCTATGATGAAAATTACAGGCCTCTCTCATCTTTTTAAGTGAGAGAACTTGCACAATTGGTGGCTGACTAAATACTTTTTTGCCCCACTGTATGATATAAAGGATTAATAGTAAAACGTTTTGGAGCACCTTAAATGACATTTTGGGCAAAAAGGCAAACTCACCTCCATCCTTCATTGAATCAGAGGGCTCATTTATCACACAACCCACTGATATTGCCAACTACTTTAATGATTTTTTAGTTGGCAAGATTAGCAAGTTTAGGAATGACATGCCAACAACAAATTCTGAACCTACACATCCATGCATAACTGACAAAATTATGAAAGATAATCACTGTAATTTTGAATTTCCCAAAAAGTCGGCGAATAGCGAAGCACGCTTTCCTGGCTCAAACAGCCGACCAATCTGCTAAACCCCTACAGTCGATGTCCACGGCCCCGCGGTAATCAAATTAGCAAAATAAAAAAAAACACAGAAAAATGTGTCAGCTGTCATACACGTCGATCCAGAGCATCCAAAACATGCTCGATGGGTAACATGTCTGATGAGTATGCAGGCCATGGAAGAACTGGGATATTTTCAACTTCCAGAAATGGTGAACAGATCCTTGTGACATTGGGCCGTGCCAGGCCGTACATTATTATTATGAGTTGATGGTGCTGGATGAATGGCATGACAATGGGCCTCAGGATCTCGTCACGGTATCTCTGTGCATTCAAATTGCCATTGATTAAAATGCAATTGTGCTATCGCTTATGCCTGCCCATACCATAACCCCACCGCCACCATGGAGCACTCTGTTCACAATGTTGATATTAGCAAACCGCTCGCACACACAACGCCATACACACTGTCTACCATCTGCCCGGTACAGTTAAAACCGTGATTCATCCGTGAAGAGCACACTTCTCAAGTATGCCAGTGGCCATCGAAGGTCAGAATTTGCCTACTGAAGTCGCTTACGACGCCAAACTGCAGTCAGGTCAAGACCCTGGTGAGGATGACGAGCACGCAGATGAACTTCCCTGAGATGGTTTCTGACATTATTCAGAAATTTCATAAGCTGTCCGGGTGGCTGATCTCAGATGATCCCGTAGATGAAGAACCTGTATATGGAGGTCCTGGGCTGGCGTGGTTACACATGGTCTGCGGTTGTGAGGCCAGTTGGACGTACTGCCAAATTCTCTAAAATTATGTTAGAGGCGGCTTATGGTAGAGAAATGAACGTTCAATTAATTGGTAAGAGCTCTGGTGGACATTCCTGCAGTCAGCAGGCCAATTGCATACTCCCTCAAAACATTGTGTTGTGTGATAAAACGGCACATTTTAGAGTGGCCCTTTATTGTCCCCACGCAATGGATGGATTATCTTGGCAAAGGAAATATACTCACTAACAGGGCTATAAGTAAATTTGTGCCCAGAATTTGAAAGAAATAAGCTTTTGGTGTGTAGGGAAAATTTCTGGCATCTTTTATTTCAGCTTATGAAACATGGAACCAACACTTTACATGTTGCGTTTATATTTTGTTCAGTATATAAAGCTGTTATTGAATGCATTTCTATGGGCTAATAGCAGCAAGTACAAATTCAATGTTTCATTAAATCATTTTGTCTACATTTTTTTATACCTTAAGGGGTCCTAAAATTTCAAATGAAATGGCTAACAACAGACTTTCAGCTAACAGGGAAGGGCATTCAACATGTACAGTACGGCACTTACACAAATTGATAATTGGCTGAGAGAAATTGATAATAGGAAGATTGTGGGAGCTGCTTTGTTACGACTTCAGTGCAGCTTTTGACATCGGTCATAATGCTTGAAAAACAAACGTGTTATGGCTTTACATCCCCTGCTGTATTGCGGATCGAGAGTTACCTGTCTAACAGAACACAGAGGGTGTTTTTTAATGGAAGCCTCTCCAATATAATCCATTTTTTACAAAGGAGCGTATCTTTCTTTCATTTTGGAAGGCCTTAAAAATTGTCTAAAGCCCAAGACATGTATTATCACATTCATCTGCAGTATTTCTTCTCATTTAAATGAAGATACCCTTCGTTTGCAGAAACCCAGAACAATTTGTCGAATTTCATTTGTTTTTAGACTATATATGAGGGGATTCAGAATGGGTGGGAACACCATAACTGACACTCCATCCGCCCTCCTCAGAGATGGAGCTGATTGCTCAAATTGAGGAGCTATCAGGGCTAAAGCAGGCATTGAACTCTAAGAATAACAACACTACAAGATGTGTACCACATGACTGAATGGCCTTGCTCCGGGCGTCAGACAACTTATTCATAACACAGGTGAGCAGGATCTAGATATATGTAAATATAACCACTATCAACGTTACATCCTGAAAGACAGCTGTTATGAACAGCCCATAGTAGTTGTTTATATGTGTGTCATCACAGTGTAATGACCAAGAGCCACTGGCCATTACACTGACTGTGGTTCTGCTGGGTCTGGTCACTCACTTCAAAATCTGCAGAACAACAATAGTGGATATGTTTTGTAACAATCCGTCGTTGGTGAGGCTAATTTGTGATGACACACGTATAAACAACTACTAATCAAATCAAATCAAAATTAGGTGGTACCGAGTCAATTTCGGGAGTACAGGTTAGTCGAGGTAACTTGTACATGTAGGTAGGGGTAAAGTGACTATGCATAGATAATAAACAGCGAATAGCAGCAGTGTAAAAACAAAGGGGGGTGGTGTCAATGTAAATAGTCCGGGTGGCCATTTGATTCATTGTTCAGCAGTCTTATAGCTTGGGGTAGAAGCTGTTAAGAAGCCTTTTGGACCTAGACTTGACGCTCCGGTACCGCTTGCTGTGCGGTAGCAGAGAGAACAGTCTATGACTTGGGTGACTGGAGTCTTTGACAATATTTTGGCCTTTCCTCTGACACCGCCTGGTGTAGAGGTCCTGGATGGCAGGCAGCTTGGCCCCAGTGATGTACTGGGCCGTACGCACTACCCTCTGTAGTGCCTTGCGGTCAGATGCGGAGCAATTGCCGTACCAGGCAGTGATGCAACCAGTCAGGATGCTCTCGATGTTGCAGCTGTAGAACCTTTTGAGGATCTCAGGACCCATGCCAAATCATTTTAGTCTCCTGAGGTGGAATAGGCTTTGTCGTGCCCTCTTCACGACTATCTTGGTGTGTTTGGACCATTCTAGCTTGTTGTTGATGTGGACACCAAGGAACTTGAAGCTCTCAACCTGCTCCACTACAGCCCCGTCGATGAGAATGGTGCTGCTGTCCCGATTGTTGAGTACAGCTGTAGTCACACCTGCCCCTCAAAAAGAAACAAAAATAGCAAAGAGCAATTTCTCAATCAAGAATTTTGCTATGACTGTCTTCTTAGTGGGGAGGGAAAAACTGAAAATTAGCTGTTATTGACAGATATGTTTGGAACTCTATTTCTTATTGGTCTATTAACGAATTTACTGCCTGGTGACCAAAACTCCATCCCACCAAAACAGGCTGAAATTTCAGCCGTTATTTTCAAACAGCTCTTATGCTAAAAGGGTATTATCATCATTTTCACATTTTCACAGTATTAACTGTGGAAATATATATAAAACACAGAAAATCTCATTTTTGACTGTACTGGGCCTTTTACGTCATTGGGACTGTGTAAACTAACAATACACAACCACAAAGCTGTCTGAAGGCCTTAGTTAAATCATTGGGACTGGGTAAGATTACACATACAGCTGTCTCATAGTCTGCTCGAGTCCACAGACAAAAGAGGCTTTCATAGACGGATGCAGTTCTTATTCAATTTAATAATTCACATTCACATTCACATTCCTAATGACACTTATTGATAATACAGTATGTCATAGGGTTTCTTGACTGATTGAACAATATATTACAGCAACAAGTGGTTCAGTCTGGGTGGCTTGGGAAATTGCAGGACTTCTCGTTCACATGACATAATTTTCCACGTTGAGGTCACCTTGCAATATACCAACTTATATGAAACAACTTTATGCATATATTAAAATATAAAAGAGTAAAACAAACCTTTAAAAAGGCCACTGCCTGACATGTCCAGTTTACAAAATGCAATTGAATAGTATTCTGAAAACAAGTCAAGGAAGAAAGGTATTAAACAGATGTTAGGTATTTTACTATGACAGGGTATTGATTGGCCTACACCACATCAGCACAGTGAGTGGATGTTGCCCCAAAACAGATACATTTTCTATTTGATTAGCGGAGATGGAGATATATGCATGAGCCCTAAGACACACAGGAAACCACTGTGGAGCAGACATTCATGAAATGTTGAACGCTATTTTTTTCTTCCTCACCACCATGAAAAATGCTGTTCTGATGTCCTTTGTTTTCATCCCATATATAATGGGATTAATAATTGGTAGGAGAAGGTAGATCATCATACCGCACAGTTTCTGTGCATTAGGAGGTATGTTCTGAAAGCGATATGACAGTATTACAAAGGTGGAAGTACATTCAAAAAGGAGAAATGTCACTATCTGAGCAACACAGGTGTTTACAGCCTTGCTCTTGGTGTCAGATTGTCGATTAATTATGCATATTACAAGAATGTTAATATAGGAAAATAGCTGAATACCAACACTGATAATCTGCATAACCGCTGTCATAGCCAAACCATAAATGTTGTTAGCTGTGAGATCTTCTCCACATGAGAGGCGAAGTAGAGAGGGGTTGTCACAGTAGATATTTAGTATGTAAGCCTTGCACCTCTTAACTCGGGACAGAAGAGAAAACAGGGTCAGTATCATGGCCAGGTCCAGGCCCCAAGCAGCTGATATAATGACACATAGTGTAAAAGGTGTCATGATCGAGGGGTATTGCAGTGGTTTGCAAATGGCAACATATCTATCAATTGACATCGCTGCAAGTACAAAAAGCACACCACCCCCGTACATGTGGCAAAGAAAAGCCTGAAAAACACATGTGGGGTAGTACACAGAGTGAGTCTGTGTCACGATGTCTGCCAACACCCTGGGTAGCATAGAGCTGATTCCTACTAGGTCATTCAGGGGGAGACTGAAGAGGATGTAAAACATGGGCTTGTGGAGAGTCCGCTGTGTGATGATCAACAGCATGATGGTCAGGTTACAGAAAATAGAGAACAGATAGAGCAGGAGACCCATGGTGAACACAGGGTAGGTCATTGGGGTAGGGATGTCAAAACTGGCAATCTGCAAGTGGTAACTGAATGTCTGATTAAGAGTCTGGACCGACATCATCAAATACCTGTAAAGGAAGAAAAGCAAATCTAATGTACACATTTTAAAGTAGTATTAAACTAATTGGAATGCACTTCTGACTCAATACTAGCAAACATGTATCTAAAGATAGTTAGCTCCAGTCTTGCTTAATGTAAGGTTCTTATTAACATATTAACTGAATTATCAGATTGGTTATATTCAGTCACTGTAGATGGTGAATTGAAATGTTATCATATTGTAGTTTATAATTGTAAACGTATATTGTCTTTATCTTAACAAGTACTCTGCATTAAAGCAATGTGTATGTAAGTATACGGCATATTCTTCAGATGAGTGGTATAGCTTACCTGAGGGTTTACCTGTCTGTCACGTTTTGTCTAAGAGCAAACAGTATGGTGCTACTACGTTGTCAATCTTTCTGAACTAGTTTGGAGAGAGCTGCGGCACTAGCAGAAACTCCTTGTGCAGTAGTGAGTTATTTAAAGGAAACAGATTCATGTGACTCTAATCCCAGAGAACCATTCACACATTCTGACGCAACTCAAGACTAAGTCATTGGTTGTTGGGATGATTGTACGATGATGTATTAATTACTGTATCTAAATACATAATGATGTCATGTTGTGGTATATTACAGTGTAGTTATAACATTGACTATGTGATCTATGAACACATTCTGTACATACAAGACAGTATTAATGTATATTTTAAACGTTAACACAAATAAAAATGTCACTTTCTTTCTGAAGCCAGTAATGACCAATGAAAAGGCTTTATTGTAAAATCACAACATCAGCACATATTAACTACAACACTTTCAAAATTGCCCAAAATTACAAAGGGCTCTATTCAATCAATACCACTGAAGTTCAGCTTTACTGTGTGATTGAAAATGAAAGGCAATGTTTCCTCTTTAGCGGAGACTGCATTCACAGTAAACGCTGCCTGCATACAATGTGATGGCTCAATTGGAAATTACTTTTACATTTATATCGCAGAATCGGTTACGTTTCAGCTTTACAGATTGAGTCCAAAGTAGAAAATAAATTGTACATTTAAAAAATATGTATATATTAAATCAAAATGTTATGGGGAAAAATACAAGCAAAATTACTCCTTGTGCTATACAAATCAAGGGCAAGAAATATTATTTGCACTATTTAATTTTAAGGGGCAATCTGCAGCTCAAACAATAACAAAGTGACAACTGCCCACTGTTTTGGTAAACAGCCAACATGCAGATGCTGTTCTCCAAAGAGACTTGTAGTCATACTTGCATACATTTTATGTATGAGTGGTCCCGGGAATCGAACCCACTATGCTGGCGTTACAAACACTGTGCTTTACCAACTGAGCTAAATAAGGGGCTGGATAACTGTAACCTTTCTGTAGACATAGCTATAGATGCAAGAACTGACCATCCATGATATCAAAATTATAGTTTTAACCATGAGTGTTTGTTTACAATGGAGTGAAACAAGTGTATATTGTGGGTCCTGATGTGTAATTATCCTGTATTCTTCAAGAACCAATGGGTATTACTAATTGAGTTTAAAGTCCAAAAATGGATGTACCAATCACAGATTGCACCTTAACATATATGTTTTTAAGTATTCCCTCCTATATTTTACCTTTTTGTTTAACTTTATATGTTTCCCACTGGAAACATGTCGAAATGCTTTCTGAATACAAACAAAAAATAACAAAAAACCTTCAGATGTAAATAAAGATAAGGTGAAGGGATACAACTTAAAAGCACAATCTCTAATTTCAACAGCCAGTCACTTTGTTTGGTAAACTGAGAGATGGGGCTGGGGATACAAATGATAGTTTGATGAATGATTTGAATCTGTGATATACTTCAGCAATAAGGCCAGAAAGGGTGTGGTGTATGGCCAATATATCACGGTTCTAACACACGACGCAACGCGGAGTGCCTTGATACAGCCCTTAGCCGTGGTATATTGCATTTCGCTACACCTGCAATAACATCTGCTGAACACGTGTATGTGACCAATAACATTGATTTGATTGGCCATATACCACAAACCCCCAAGGTGCCTTATTGCCATTATAAACTGGTTACCAACGTAATCAGAGCAGTAAAAATAAATGTTTTGTCACACCTGTGGTATACGGTTTGATATACCACGACCTTTAGCCATGGTATATCAGCATTTGTTGGAGCTAAAACAAAGACACTGATTGAATTTGCTGTCACGGGGAAGGAGCCATGCCAATTACCACATTGGGCGATGTAACAATGAGGCCACTGAGTAGGCCTGAATAGACCTCAGGGCAGTGATCACACATATGTGATATGATCACACATAATACATATGAGGGCTGGGCTGGGATCAGCAACTGCATTTACTATGCATTAATGATACATGGATTACCAATTTAAAGTGAACATGTGAGCGGGATGATGGCAAAAGCACTGACATAGGAAATGTATATAATACAATGAAATGTATTATTTTCTGTACGACGTAAGAGGCCCTGCCACCATTATAATTTAACTCGAAGCAGATGTGGGCATTATTGGGGGTGAACAAGCAAAGAGCTCTGATTGAAAGATAATGGTGGCAAAAGGTCAGAAGGGAAATTGTGTAAGCATATGGGGAGTGTCCATATGCTTCGTGCAAGGATAAAAGAAGAGCCCTGCTGTATTGAATTCGGTTGATCCATGGACCATCACGGCCGTTGATACTTTGTATTAAAGGTCTTATTTTGAATTCACAAGTTCTAGTAAGATGTCATATTTTGATTCAATATTCCACAACATATTCAGGGCTCGAACCACACAGTTTATAATGTGCATTGCTTACCAATACAAAGCACAGATATAGTGCTTTGTATTGTGATGAACAACCAATAGGCAGTATTATGTAACTATTTGTTTCATGTGTTCTGTGAAGAAACAATACACAGCCCCACATCTGGCCTAATTGTGACCGTAAACCATCATCACACACCATGTTTATAATTGGTTCAGACTGACACTTTCTTGAGAAATACTTTCAGTAGGGTGATTCGTATTTCACTTGCATTCAGCCCGTATACAATTGGATTCATAAGTGGAGATACTAGAAAGATGAGCATGCCCATAATTTTTTGCAAGTCAGCTGAGACATTCTTGAATCTGTGTGATAAAATGGTGAAGGTTCCAACAACCGCAAATATGAAGAATATGACCCACTGTGACACACAGATTTTCAAAGCCTTACTCTTAGCTGCCGACTTTCTTGTTACCAAGCAAGTGATCAGAATCTTCACATAGGAAAAAATCTGAATAGATGCACTTATAATCTGCATGACTGCTGTGTTAAACAGTCCTATGACATTATTCATTGTAGTATTACCACACGTGAGTTTAAGAAGGGAGGGGTTATCACAAAACACATTCATTATGGAGGATCTACACCATGGCAGCTTTATCTGCAGAGAGAACAGCAGTAGGATCAAAACGAGGTCAAGACTCCAAACCAATAAAATAATGACAGCCACATTCCTGGCTATCATAATAGTACTGTACCTCAACAGCTGGCAGATGGCAACATAACAATCAAAGGCCATAGCTGCAAGAATAAAGAGAACCGCACCTCCATACATGTGGAGCAAAAAAAAAAAACTGAGAGGGTAAAAGACTGTGTTTGTCTCAGTCACAATGTCTGAAAGCACCATTGGGAGCATTGCAGTGATTTCTATCAGATCGTTGAGAGGAAGACTGAGAGAATAAAACACATGGGTTTGTGAAGGTTCCTTTGCATGACAATTATGGACAGTAAGGTCAGGTTTCAGAACGCACCAAATGAATAGATAGCAATGCCCAGGAAAAAGATGGGATACGTTCCACCAGGTGGAATAAAAAATGGGTCCAGAGTTAACTAATAGTTGACGCTGAACGATACGTTCTCCAACAGAGCTCACCAGAGTGGTTCTGGAAACATAGAGAGAACAACGTTGACAATGAGTCTAAGAACTATGTACATGAAATTGGGTACATGTTTAATATACAATACAATGCAATTCCTTCCACGAACAGCACAGCATGAATCATGAGAAGATGTAGGTGCCTCCAGGGTGGAGCACTGCTTTGTACGTATTGGACTTTGAAGCGTTCTTCTTTTGCTGCCTTCTGACTGCTATGAGTCAGTCTTAGAATCCCATGAGATGGTGGAGCTTTGATTGCAAAATTAAAAGGATCACCTTAGCATGGGTTCGATTTAAAATTATGATGAATGAATTCAAATTAATCAGGGGGTTAGGATTAAGGGCTTTACAGATAGGAAACGGCGCCATGGTTGCCCATTCATTTTCATTGTAGCTTGGCGGGCGGCGCAATTCTATCTAAGCGGAGTGATCGGCAGTGCTCATGCACGTGTTTTGTACAATATTTTTTGTATTATACAGTGGTGAAAAAATTGCTCAAACATCATACTTGAATAAAAGTAAAGATACCTTAGTGGAAAATGATTCAATTAAAAGGGAAAGTCACCCAGTAAATTAGTACTTGAGTAAAAATCTAAAACTATCTGGTTTAAAATGTATTTAAGTAGAGTGGGGGAAAAAGTATTCAATTGTCGTACTTGAGTAAAAGTCAAAAGTGCTATTTAAATGCTATAAATGCTATACCGTACATCAAAATCCTTTAATTAAGCAAACCAGACAGCACAACAAAAACATTTTACAGACAGACGGACACACTCCAACACTCAGACATCATTTACAAACACAGTATTTGTTTTTAGTGAGTCCACCAGATCAGAGACAGTAGGGATGACATTGCATTATATTGATAGGTGTGTGAATTGGGGGATGTTGCTGTCCTGCCAAAGCATTCGAGATGTAATGAGTACTTTGGGTGTCAGGGAAAAATGTATGGGAGTAAAAAGTACATATTTTCTTCAGAAATGTAGTGAAAAAGTTGTAAAAAATATCAATATTAAAGTCCAGATACCCTTCAAAAAACGACTTAAGTAGTACTTTAAAGTATATTTACTTAAGTATTTTACTGGTATTATCAACAGTAAACTGTGAAACACAAAACCCATCTCCCCTCGATGAATTTCATTTCATCCATTCATTTATTCATTAATTCATCCATTCATTTATTCATTAATTCATCCATTCGAAGACATGTCAAATTAAAACATTTTGGGGGGGCCTAATAGTAAAGACATGTCAAATAAAAACATTTTTGGTGGGCCTAATAGTAAAGACATGTCAGCAGCATACCACCCTGTATCCCACTGCTGGCTTTCTTCTAATGCTAAGCAGGGTTGGTCCCTGGATGGGAGACCAGATGCTGCTGGAAGTGGTGTTGGAGGGCCAGTCGGAGGCCCCCTTTCCTCTGGTCTAAAAACATCTCCCAATACCCCAGTGCAGTGGTTGGGGACATTGCCCTGTGTAGGCTGCCGTCTTTCGGATGGGACGTTAAACGGGTGTCCTGACTCTCTGTGGTCACAAAAGATCCCATGGCACTTATCGCAAGAGTAGGGGTGTTAACCCTGGTGTCCTGGCTAAATTCCCAATCTGGCCATCATGGTCACCTAATCATCCCCAGCTTACAATTGGCTCATTCATCCCCCTAAAACAAAACATTCTATAAATAAAAATGTATGGGCCTAATAATAAAGACATGTCAATAAAAAATATATATATGGGCCTAGTAAAGACATGTCAATTATAAAAAACGGCAGGTAGCCTGGTGGTTAGAGTGTTGGGCCGGTAACTGAAAAGTTGCTAGATTATATCCCCTGAGCTGACAAGGTAAAAGCTTGTCGTTCTGCCCCTGAACAAGGCAGTTGACCCACTGTTCCAAGGCCATCATTTTAAATAAGAATTTGTTCTTAACTGACTTGCCTAGTTAAATAAAGGTTAAATAAAAAAAATAAAGACATGTCAATAACGTATTTTTTTATGTGGCATGAACACAACCAGTAATGATGTTTTCATCTGATTGTCAAACAAATCACTTCAAAAAGTAGGCTACCTTGGTCCACTCCAAAAGCATTCCAGCTTCCAAACAGTGCACTGTGCACCCACCGTTTGATGAATTGTAGGAGACAGTGTGATGACATTCAGAGATTTGCCTACACAGTGGTGTGTATTCATGGATGCCAATGGAAAATATTAAACTCTAAAAAAAGAAAAATAACTATGAATCTTTCTTGTCTCGAAATTATCTTTAAATTTGCAAGTAGCTGAATCTATCTCACCGGAGAAGTCATACTCCTTTTGACCAGACAGCATCCGATACATTGGCTACACATACAGGGCCGCTGTTTCACTCACTCGGATGCGTTCTCTGGTGAGATTGATGTGTCTTGCTGTTCGGCGTGCATCTCTGTCAAATGATCAATATTAATAGAGACTACCCCAATGTTTTGTTACCCGTAGGGGAGCTCATGTCTCATTCAGATGCCTCACAATCACTGCCAATCCCCTTTCCTGTACATATACAATATCCAACACAGTAAGACTTAGTTTATTTTCAAAAATCACTGATATCTAAAAACAAGTAATTGATACATGTTTTATAATTATAAGTGAGGATGTCTCTTTTTAACCCATCTAGTATTCCATGTTTTGACCATTATTCACCTAATACAGTTCACTGTGGCTACTTAATTCCATGATTACATCAGTTAGAAGAGACTGTGTCATCTTGGTGTAAAACACATGTATTAATGAGCACCGTAGAGAACTGATTAAATGATGTCTCATTAACTGTCTCTTGTTGTAATTAATCCATTGGGACTTCAGAAACCTCTTGCCAGTTATTGGAGTCTTCATCTCTCGCTAATGAAGCGTGTTGATAAAAAATACCTCTGAGGCACCACAAGTTCAAGTTAGGCCTCTGCCTTATAGTTTGGTAGCATTACACATATTTTGATTAGATAAAGCATATAGATGATATCTGAAATGTCCAATGCATTTCAATAGAGAGAAATGTATCTACTAATCAAAACACTGTGTTATTTAATTGTCCATGCCTGTAGCCCAGGCATGCTCTAACCATGGTATCCATGTTGCTGCTCCTTCGGAACAGATATCTAATCATATGTTAAAAGGGAATATTGATTATCTGCTCGTCTCTATTACCCTTTCCTTCCTGACGTGTCAGGATGGCCGCAGAGAGAAACATTTATTAAGTATCTATTAAAACTAGAGGGGATAAGGGAATATGTGGACACTGACCGATGGGATTGCAGTGGAGACAAGCGGGCCTCTTTACCAAAGTGGCGTATAGAACTGGGGAATGGTCAGAAGGGATAGGTTAATCATCCACCCAGGAGAGAGAGCCCTATTGGACAGGGAGGTGGTTAATTAATTTAATCAAGTTCTGGTCATTGTTAGTGGATGAAGGGTTAGGGCGAAGCCACCAGAACCTCTCTCATGACTGGAGGAATACTGTAGGATCCTGAGGCATGGAAGACTCCATGCCGCTGACTAACTATCCTCACTTTACCCACTGCTAGACCATCCTTCACAAACCCACTGAATTGGTGAGGAATTAGTTCTTCAAAAACATATACAGTGCCTTCAGAAAGTATTCAAACCCCTTGACTTTTTCCACATTTTGTTGTGTTACTGCCTGCATTTAAAATGGATTAAATGTAGATTTGTTTTTGTCACTGACCTACACACAATACCCCATAATTTTCAATTATAATTGTTTTATTAATGAAAAACTGAAATGTCTTGAGTCAATAAGTATTCAACCCCTTTGTTATGGCAAGGAAGAACAATGATTCCAAGCACCACCCTCCTTAAGGAGCCTCCAGTCTGTTATTCGAACTCAATCAGCATGACAGAGTGATCTCCAGCCTTGTCCTCGTCAACACTCACACGTGTTAACGAGAGAATCACTGACATGATGACAGCTGGTCCTTTTGTGGCAGGGCTGAAATGCAGTGGAAATGTTTTTGGGGGATTCAGTTCATTTGCATGGCAAAGAGGTACTTTGCAATTGATTGCAATTCATCTGATCACTCTTCATGACATTCTGGAGTATATGCAAATTGCCATCATCCATACTGAGGCAGCAGACTTCGTGAAAATTAATATTTGTGTCATTCTCAAAACTTTTGGCCACGACTGTGGCCAAAAGTGATCACGGCGCATCATTAGTGATCACGGCGCTCATTAGTTCCTCTTGTCCTCGTACTATAACAGCTTGACCAACAATGGAAAACAATGTCAGGTCACTATCACTTGACCCCATGTTAATATCAAATGTATGCACTTGCTCCACTTGGGTAATTTACAGTGAAATTATATAATTCAAAGAGGGCTTGCAGACAGGCGGAAACAGGTGTCATTTCACTGATCGAGGGCACAAAATGATAGATTTAAGTCATTGTTGAGAGTATGACAGTAGGCCCCTATGCCACCATCCATAAAATTGTTAGATACTTATACACATGTGAGCATATAATGCATGGTCTAGTTTACCGATAATTAAACAGCATAACTTGGTTTTTGTTGCATATCTATGTACCATAAGGACTGAATGCAGCAACCAATGTACAGTATCTCAGACACGTACTGGGCTACAGCAGGGTGAAGGCCAGAATAATTAAATCACTTACAGTATCAGCATACAATATCAGTATTTGATCTTACAGCTAGTCTGGTCCAAAAACCTTTTGTGATGTCTATCCAACTCCTACATGGAGTAATTGTCACACCAACCAGCCATGTTGGCCTGCTTGGTGAGACAATGAAGACGGTGTAAACAGATGCATGACCAGTCTAACAAACACTGGTCATGGATCAAGCCAGATGGCTTCCATTAGTGATACCTCACACAATATTTTCAAAATGTTTAATGTATGACAATTTCCTTCTCAAGAGCCTCAAGATGAGTTGTCATTTCAATCAGCCTAGGAATAGCTCTTGAGACTATGATGTGAAAATTCACATTGTGATAACAGTGGAGGCTCCTCAAAGGAGGAAGGGGAGGACCAACCTCCTCAGTGAGTGAAATGTTAAAAGAGTTATTCTTTTTAGATAAAACGATACTAAATATATTCACGTCACTAAATAACAGCACTCTGTAGGGTAGAACCATGGTGTAGCCGGAGGACAGCAAGTTTCCATCCTCCTCTGGGTACATTGACTTCAATACAAAACCTAAGAGGCTCATGGTTCTCACCCTCTTCCATAGACTTACACAGTAATTATGACAGCCTCCGGAGGACGTCCTCCAATCTGTCAGAGCTCTTGCTGCATGAACTGACATGTTGTCCACCATATCAAAAGATCAGAGAATCAATCCAGTAGTGAAATTATAAGGTACAGCTAGCTAGCACTACCCTGCATAAAATGTGGTGGGTAGTTGACTCAAAGAGAGAGAAAGACAGTAGTTGAACAGTTTAATTTATTTAAAAATAAAGGAGAAGCAAGAGAGAGAAAGCGAGAGAGCTAGCTATGTTTTATTGTATTTTGTTCACTTTCACCTACTTAGCTAGCGAATGCAGCTAGCTAGTTTAGCCTACTCAAACACAAAACAGAGAAGGATGCTATTTTAGCTAGGTGGCTATGGCTATCCAACACTGGAATTGTTCCAAGTCAAGGTAAGCTTTTGGTTTTATGAATTTATTTCCACTGTGGCCCACTGGTGTACCTGCTAAACTGTTTGCTGACTGCATGATTGTAGTGGGTTTACTAACACGTTAGATCTCGTAGTTATATTCACTATGACAACTGATTTTTTTGTGCACTGAAGTCCACAAGCAAAGGGAAAAGGTGAGAGGAGGAGAGCGCGTAGATGTGAGAAGGAATTAACAAGCATGTTTGTATGTGGCTACTATGAAAGTGAACTGTGTTTGCGTGTGATCAGGGGTGTATTTATTCTGCCGATTCTGTTGAAAAAAGTTTCTTAAATGGAAGCCAACGGAACGAAACGGGGATAAACATACCTGAATCTGTCCAATAGAAACTTCTATTTGCAACAGTTGGACTAATAACTACACCCTAAATCAGCTAGATGCAAGAGTGTGCAAGGTGGTATTGAATGTGTCACTGTCTATCACCTTGATTACACAAATTTTTATCTTGACCTGTGCACCTACGTTGTCAACTTTCATTCATAGGCTAGGTTGTAACAACCTCATGATGGGTATAGGGAAAGTTTGAGTATCATGTAGTAGCCTAAACCTATCAATGTTACATTGAACTGGGCGAATGGAATATGAATCACAGTCATCCAATGTGCTGCAATAGAAATAAACATCCCCGACCGCCACTGATTGATAATCACGTGACTTGACTGACGCAAAATTAAGGATGTGTTTTAGATAAAAAGAATGTGGCCGATGCCTGTGGCAGGATTCTCACTCTCTTCAGCAAGGTAAAGGTATGGCTTTAGAGGACTACCTTTCTACAGGTTTTCCTCTTGACTGATTGCAGCTGTGGTATTCTGACTCACTCTGCCAAATGTGTTTTTTGAGGTATTCAAAATGACTAGCAGCATTCAAAAAAGAGGATACAAACAGCATGTGCTAAAAGTTGTATTTACAATTGTTGCCTATAATAATATTTTTTATCTATATTTGTATGTCTTCTTTTTTTCAGGTTCGCCCTGCATTGCTAAAAGGATGGACAACAACATGTCATTTCCAAGCCATATCCTTCAAATCCAGGGTTTTGAATTCTCACAGACATTCATGTATCCAATTTTTTTCTCTGTGCTGTTTGTTTATCTCTCCCTCCTTGTGTCTAACATTGGTGTCCTGGTAGTCATCATCAAAGAAAGAAATTTGCACCAACCAATGTACATCCTCTTCTGTAACCTGTCTGTAAATGATCTGATTGGCAACACGGTCTTGTTGCCTCGCCTCATGGCTGATATTGTTTCAACTGAGAGGTTTATCACGTACAGCCAATGTGTTACTCAGGCCTTTTTCAGTCACATGTTTGGATCAGCCTCACATTTGATACTGATCATTATGGCCTTTGACAGGTATGTGGCCATATGTTACCCGTTAAGATACACATCAATAATGACAACCAAAACTGTAGTTACGCTGTCTGTGTCTGCTTGGGGGGCTTCACTTGTGTTAGTGTCTGTCCTACTGGGTCTCACCATAAGGCTATCCCGCTGCAGTTCAATCATTCAAAATGTTTATTGTGACAATGCATCATTGTTCAAGCTATCCTGTGAGAACGTTTCAATCAATAACATTTATGGACTCTTTTTCACAGTGCTCCTCTTTACTTCTTCAATGGGAAGCATAGCTGTCACTTATTTCAGGATTGCTGTGATTTGCTGGACCAAGAAAAGCAAGGAGCTGAACAACAGAGCATTGCAGACCTGTGCAAGCCACCTGGTGGTGTATCTCATTATGCTGTGGAGTGGCTTTCTAACAATCATACTGCATCGCTTTCCACACTATCCATATCTCAGAAAACTGGCTTCTGTTCTATTTCATGTTGTACCTGCTCATTTTAATCCAATTATCTACGGCTTGCAAACAAAGTCATTGAGGCAGAAAATTACACAAATACTCTGTCGGAAAGTTACACACTCATAATACAGATATTACTTTGTAAATCAAATCGACAGGCTTGATTATTCTAGTCCTGAAACACCCAAAACAAAATGTTCATATTGCAACACATACCAGTCTTAAAAGCTGTGTTCAAGGTACATTTCTAACATATTCATCATCTCCAGCACCAGCCCAACATCAACATACAGGAAAATGGACTAGTCTGCTGTGAAACTCTGCTGTGTATCATGTGATTTGAACCAATTATGTGCAGGCAATGAGCAGAAAAAGTTGGGGCGGCAATTGCAATATTTCCTTCTAAAGGTTATGTTTTTGAATTTTCACATATTTTGATGTTAGGGTGGTGATGGAGATGATGAATACGAAGTTTAAATAAATGTTTTATTACCCTTTAAAGGTTATGTTCTGTAAGATATTAGGATGAGGGAACCGTAAATGTGACAATGAGCACACATTGTTAATCAGGCTTTCCTGTCTGTGCTTAGTCGCACCTTGTTTCCAGTCAAAATGGTATCTCAAGTGAGACCTCTAGTGTCTGTTAGCTGAAAATGCAGAGGGACGTTGCAGGGTGGCACAAATCCAAGCCTGAAGGTCTGCAATACTGCTGGTTTTCAGGTGAATTGAGAGATTGTCACTGATGGCCAGAAATTCCACTCACCTGTAACGGATTCACTCTATAGAGCCAACCTGGAACAGAGAGACTGATAAAGAGCTTCCATCTCTAGCCAGCCTCCGCCCGGTACCCTGTCCTGAACCCTAGACACTGTCACCTTAGACACTGTACATACAGCAGTCATTAAATCATGTAATAATGTTTACATACTTTCTACTTTTAATATACAGTGCCTTCAGAAAGTACTCACACCCCTTGACTTTTTCCACATTTTGTTGTGTTAAAGCCTGAAATTAAAATAGATTAAATTGAGATTTGGTGTCACTGACCTACACACAATACCCCATAATGTCAAACTGGAATTATGTTTTTAGAAATCTTTACAAATTAATAAAAAATTAAAAGCTGAAATGTCTTGAGTCTATAAGTATTCAACCCCTTTGTTATGGCACATACACTGCTGCCATCTAGCAGCCAAAATCTAAATTGCGCCTGGGCTGGAATAATACATTATACCCATCATGAGGTTGTTACAACCTAGCCTATGAATGAAAGTTTACAACGTAGGTGCACAGGTCAAGATTAAAATTAGTGTAATTTCTCTTGCATTTCAAAGATGATGGTACAAAAAAAATATCTTTCACCCAATCTAATGTGTTATATTCTGCTACATTCATTTCACATTTCCACAAACGTCAAAGTGTTTCCTTTCAAATGGTATCAAGAATATGCATGTCCTTGCTTCAGGTCCTGAGCTACAGGCAGTTATATTTGGGTATGTCATTTTAGGCGAAAATTGAAAAAAAGAGTCAGATGGTTTTTGAATGACTACCTCATCTCTGTACCCCACACATACAATTATCTGTAAGGTCCCTCAGTTGAGCAGTGAATTTCAAACACAGATTCAACCACAAAGACCAGGAAGGTTTTTCAATGCCTCACAAAGAAGGGCACCTATTGTTAAATGGCTTAAATATATATATATATATATATATATATATATATATATATATATAAAACATTGAATGTCCCTTTGAACATGGTGAAGTTATTAATTAGACTTTGGAGGGTGTATCAATACATCCAGTTACTACAACGATACTGGCGTCCTTCCTAACTCAGTTGCCGGTGAGGAAGTAAAGCGCTCAGGGATTTCACCATGAGGCCAATACTAACCTAAATTACAGTGAAAAGAAGGAAGCCTGTATTAACTTTATGTCCTGAAACCAAAGCATTATGTTAGGAGCAAATCCAACAAAACACATCAATGAGGACCACTCTTCATATTATAAGCATGGTGGTGGCTGCTTCCTTTTTGTCATTTAGCAGGCGCTTTTATCCAGAGCGACTTACAGTAGTGAGCGCATACATTTTCTTACTGGTCCCCCATGGGAATCAAACCCACAGCCCTGGCGTTGCAAGCGCCATACTCTACCAACTGAGCTTCACAGGACCATATTATGGGCATGCTTGTCATAGGCAAGGACTAGGGAGTTTTTTAGGATAAAAATAAATGGAACAGAGTTAAGCACAGGCAATATCCTAAAGGAAAACCTGGTTCAGTCTGCTTTCCAACAGACACTGGGAGACAAATTCACCTTTCAGCAGGACAATAACCTAAAACACAAGGCCAAATATAGACTCGTTGCTTACCAAGAAGACATTAAATGTTTGTGAGAGGCCTTGTTACAGTTTTGACTTAAATCGGCTTGAAAATCTAAGGCAAGACTTGAAAATGTCTGTCTAGCAATGATCAACAACCAACTTGACAATGCTTGATAATTTGCAAATATTGTACAATCCAGGTGTGCAAAGCTCTTAGAGACTTACCAAGAAAGACTCGTACTTATGTAAATTAGGTATTTCTGTATTACATTTTGTATTACAGGGAATTTTAGAAACACTTAAAATAATTATATGTTTCGTGTAGGCTCACCCTGGCGTGACGTTGTGATAACCATGTAAATCTCTCTCGGACAAGGTGACTTTTATCAATATATTTGTCAGTATTTACTCTCAGATTAAAAAAATGCTAATTAGCATCAAAGTAGACATACAAGACAACAAATCCCTGCAAGCTCCTGCAGGCCATCTCTAGCTGACACCTTTGCTAACAGGTATTGTGCCCATTTAAAACTTGCACAAGACAGTTCACAGAATTGTCAATTGAAAGAAGTGTAGCTTATATATTCAATACGACATTTAGCCAACATTAGATAGTTAATCCAGAGATTCTAACTTTTGTCTTGATTTGGCAGGCTCGTCTAGATCATCATGGGATTTGCATGATTATGATAGACACATTAGCAGCTAATTGGCATTTTGTTTTTTGGGGGTAAATACAGGCAAATATATTGATAAAAGTCACCTTGTCCGAGAGAAATTGACACGGTTATCAAAGCATCACGTCAGGGTAAGACTACACGAAACACAGCCCTTATTTAAAGCGTTTCTAAAAGCCCCTATGGGAAAAAATGAATGGTGGAAAATCGATTGGAACAATTTCCTTGCTTGACCACTAGGTTTTGTGGGTATTATGACTCATACTATGGTACTCAATACACAGCATATACAGTACCAGTCAAAAGTTTGGACACAGCTACTCATTCAAGGGTTTTCTTTATGTTTATTATTTCTACATTGTAGAATAATAGTGAAGACAACACTATGAAATAACACATATGGATTAATGTAGTAACCAAAAAAGTGTTAAACAAATCAAAAAATGTTTTATATTTGAGATTCTTCAAAGTAGCCACCCTTTGCCTTGATGACAGATTTGCACACTCTTAGCATTATCTCAACCAGCTTCATGAGGTGGTCACCTGGAATGCATTTTTTTATGTTTTGGCTCTGTACTTTGGATTTGAAATGACGACTGAGGTTAAAGTGCAGACCGTCAGCTTTACTTTGAGGGTATTTTCATCCACACCAGGTGAACCGTTTAGAAATTACAGCACTTTTTGCACATTTTAGGGGACCAAAAGTATTGGGATAAATTAACTTATGTGTATTAAAGTAGTCAAAAGTTAAGTATTTGGTCCCATATTCATATATTCATAGCACGTAATGACACAAATAAAAAAGCATGTCTTGGGTATCTGTACTTAACTATATTTTTGACAACTTTTACTGCACTCTAAATAATTATCAAAGCACAAGGTGAGACCCAGATGCAGACACAGGAGGCAGATGGTTGGAGTCTTACAATGTTTAATAATCCAAAGGGGTAGGCAAGAGAATGGTCATGGACAGGCGAAAGGTCAAAACCAGATCAGAGTCCAGGAGGTACAGAGTGGCAGACCGGCTCGTGGTCAAGGCAGGCAGAATGGTCAGGCAGGCGGGTACAGAGTCCAGAAACAGGCAAGGGTCAAAACGGGGAGGACTAGAAAAAGGAGAATAGCAAAAGGATTACGGGTAAAACACGCTGGTTGACTTGACTAAACATACAAGACAAACTGGCACAGAGAGACAGGAAACACAGGGATAAATACACTGGGGAAAATAAGTGACACTTGGAGGGGGTGGAGACAATCACAGGAACAGGTGAAACAGATCAGGGCGGGACAATAATATACTTTTTACACCATTTTCCCTGACACCCAAAAGTACTCGTTACATTAAGAATGCTTAGCAGGACAGGAAAATGGTCCAATTCACACACTTATCAAGAGAACATCCCTGTCATCCCTACTGCCTTTGATCTGGCGGACTCTCTAAACACAATATTTGTTTTGTAAATGATGTCTGTATCTATGATTCCCAGTGGCAACTTTGGACAACCATGCCCTTGTCCGGATTTACCTTACTGTAAACCTTCCATGGAAATGTGTTCAGTGCTCATCACACTGTTGCTTGACATTTGGTTTCTTTTATAATAGTGAATCTTGACTTAATTGAACATAAGCAGTGTCCTACTTCATTATCAACTCATTCCAAACAATTATTTGCTTTGGAATTTGCAGTGTTGTCTAATGGTGAAACCTTTTTACCTGAACAACTATCAAACTAACTCTTATACAATCTTCAGCCTTAATAAAATGCCATTATTTCATTATGTTATCATGTAACTTCTGTCACTCTTCAATTTAAAGAAAAGTTACACTATACACTGAGTATACCCCCCCCTTATCCCCATCCCCCTTTGCCCTCAGAACATCCTCAATTCGTCAGGGCATGGACTCTACAAGGTGTCGAGGGTGTTCCACAGGGATGCTGGCCCATGTTGACTCCAATGCTTCCCACAGTTGTGTCAAGTTGGCTGGATGTCCTTTGGGTGGTGGACCATTCTTGATACACACAGGAAACTGTTGAGTGTGAAAAGCCCAGCAGCGTTGCAGTTCTTGACACAAACCGTTGCGCCTGGCACCTACTACCATACCCCATTCAAAGGCACTTAAATCTTTTGGTCTTGCCCATTGACCCTCTGAATAGCACACATACACAATCCATGTCTCCATTGTCTCAAGACTTAAAATCATTCTTTAACCTGTCTCCTCCACTTCATCTACACTGACTGAAGTGGATTTAACAAGTGACATCAATAAGAGATCATAGCTTTCACCTGGATAGTTTATGTCATGGAAAGAGCAGGTGTTCTTAATGTTTTGTATATGTGTGTGTACATGTGTGTACATGTGTGTGTACATGTGTGTGTACATGTGTGTGTGAAACTACTGCATACAGATGTTCGAAGTGCTCATAATAATGTCATAACAACTATACTACTTAACAATCTATTCCTTTAAGTTACACTGTGTCCGACTATATGCTAGCTATGTAAATATATACCAGTATGTGTTTTAGACAGTGCTTCGTGGATGCATGCTCTTAGATGAAAATCTCATTCTTCTCATGATGTTTTTCAGATGTTTTTCCACCATTGGAGTTCAACGTGAGCCTGTTTTCAGATTTCCTGATAGATGGACGGGAACTGGGTCTCAAGGAGATCTACACAGAGCTGGCCATCTTTCTTCTGTTGGTACACATCATGGTCATCATCGGCAACAACATGATCATCACTCTGGTGTTGTTGGACTCCAAACTTCACACATCAATGTATATTTTCCTCTGTAATCTGTCTCTCACCGATATAGTGATCACCACCAGTGTGCTACCTAAAATTATATCAGTGTGTTTGTGGAATGATGTGTCCATTTCATTTGCAGGTTGCTTCTTGCAGATGAATACCTATTTGACATTCCAAACTGCAGAGGGATTTCTCCTATGTGCTGTGGCCTACAACCGCTCTGTTGCTATCTGCAATCCTTTACGCTACAACAGCATCATGACAATCAAAGTGTGTGTTCCTGGCCTCAATAACATGGGCTTTGGGGATAATTCTTCCAGCAGTGAATGTCATTCTTGCATCAAAACTACCTTTCTGTAGTCATCAGCTAATGTATTGGTTTTGTGATTATCCTCCGATTGTTACATTGTCTTGTTTGGAAACAATATTTTTGATAGATCTAGCCCCTCGCATGTGCTTTATTTGTGATGTATGTTCCATTCACTGTCATAATTTGGTCATATTGTAAAATCATCAAATCCGTTTGCAAAATTGCCACATCTGAAGGGCGGAAAAAAAGCTTTCTCTACCTGCTCTTCTCGTCTCATTGTTGTCCTTACCTTCTACGTTGCTCATGCGTGTGTCTACATCAGTGCTAAATCATATCATATTTATCACGATGTCCTCATCTTGATGTCTATTGTCAACTGTGTTTTAACTCCTCTTGTGAATCCACTTGTTTACAGTTTCAGGAACAAACAGATAAAGGCTTCTGTCCTGAAACTCCAGTCTCCAATAAAGTTATTCCATAATGCACCATGTTTAGATTTCATTATTTAACAATGAATGAGCAGGTCTGAATTGGAAAATATGATTCTGTTACTTAGACATAGTAAAAGGTTACACCACAAGGAAAAACCAATGTCTATACATTTCGGGTTGATATTGACTTGAGCTTTCAGATTGTAAAACTATCACACACATTTAAGCATCATTTTAAAAGGACATGTACAACTCCCTACTGGCAACACAAGATTGTTGCATATTAGCATTTGCAGTTAATATCTAGCTAGCCAACGGAGCTTGTTAAGAGTTTGTTGAACATCTATCCATGCATATAGACATTTTAGAGGATCAAAATTAAGTGTTGGACATAATTAATCAGAAACTATGTGCTCCAGTCATAAAGGAAAGGAAAGGAAAGGAGGATACCTAGTCAGTTGTACAACTGAATGCATTCAACTGAAATGTGTTTTCTGCATTTAACCCAACCCCTCTGAATCAGAGGCATACATAATGATGCAACATGGGAAGGGCGGCACAGAAGAAAGCCATTATTATTATTTGTTTTAGCATGGCTCTCTTTTGCCACAAATGCCACGCACGTATTACCAATCAATGCATGCTTGGGAGTTATTAGGCATACTGTTGTGTGAAACCCTGATGGCTGGAATAATCCCAGGAAACCAACTATATTCTGAACTAGGAGAGAGCTTGCATTCAGAGGAGGTGTATGGAAGCCCCTGGGAACTGCAGGAGGGCCATAAAATCAACAGGACAACAGAAACACAACACTTGGTCTCTAGATCAAGTTCACATGATGACCTGTGCATTGAGATAAACTAGTCAGTCATATTGTCAACCCACTATCAGGTGTTTGATCTTTTCCAATTTCTTCTGTGAATGAAGTCTTCTTCAGTGAATTATCTTTTGCAAACTGTATAAAGCAGCATTCTTTTGTGTACAGTACACAGACAGTAAGTGTTACTGTATGGTGGCAGGCATTTCAAACCATTGGTATTGTTGGGCTAATTCAATACCAGATTCATAAATGTATCATTTGCATCAATGGCTATTCAAAAATGTTTATATTTAAATGTAGTGTATACTATAGAGATGAATTATTATTGTTTGTATGTATTTTTTTTGTGTCTGTTCACAGAAATAGTCCAAATAATATCCAAACCTGGCATGTCAACAACATAAATGCCCTGAATACAGCTTTCACAATGTAGAAAGTAAGTGTCTCTATTTCTGTCTTTCTCAAGCAAATGCTGATATTGTGCACCTTTGTAAAGTTATCTTCCTTGACCTCCAGAAGACTCTTGCCTTCAAGCCAATGTGACTGTTGTGAATTCCTCTTCATTGGGGTTGAGAGCGGGCTGAAAAACGTCTACCTAGAGCTGGCCATCTTCCTATTGGTGGTCTACCTGATGATCCTGATTGGAAACCTCATCATACTTACCCTGGTGGCGACAGACCCCAAGCTGCAGTCTGCCATGTATATTTTCCTCATCCACCTGTCCCTCATAGACATTGTGATATCGACCAGTGTTCTCCCTAAGATGATAGCAGTGAGTTTGTGGAATGACGTAACAATCTCCTACTCAGCTTGTTTCCTCCAGTTGTATGTGTATTTGTCATTTCAAACCATCGAGAGCATGCTGCTGTGTGTCATGGCCTATGACCGCTATGTCGCCATCTGCAATCCCTTACGCTACAGCAGCATTATCACTAAGAGACTGTGCGGTCTGTTGACTACAGCGGCATGGGCATCTGGACTCAGTTTACCTGTCTTCTGTGTCATTTTCGCAGCACAATTGCCCTTCTGTAGCAACAAAATTAATTTTTGGTTCTGTGACCTTCCTCCTGTAGTTTCACTGTCCTGTTCGGACACAACCTTTTTGATCGACGTGGCTTTTGTGTGTGCTTTAATAGCGATCTATTTCCCGTTCACTCTCATTATTTGGTCCTACTTCAGAATCATTGTAGCCGTCTGCAAGATTGCATCTTCAGAGGGCCGTATGAAAGCCTTCTCTACCTGCTCTGCACATCTCACTGTCGTCCTCACCTTCTACCTCGCTCACTCCTGCGTCTACATCAGTACCAAATCTGAAAACGTTCACTGTAATGTTATAATCTTGATATCTATTGTTAACTTCTTTCTGACTCCTGTTATGAATCCCATCATCTATAGTTTCAGAAAAAAAGAGATAAAGGCTGCTCTGTTCTGGTAAGGTCGGCTCTGATGGTGTACAACAGGGACACTGTTGAACTGTTGTGGGGATAAACACTCAATTACAATATGCAGCTATAGAAAATGCAGTCATTTGTCAGGAGACTTGCTGGATGTCTGAGCAGATCTAATTAAATATTTCTCTGTGGAGAGAGGTGAGATCAGTAGGGAATACAAGTTGGCACAACAAAGCAACTGTCAGAAGTCTCTGTGTAGCAGGTAGGCAGAGTCAGGCGCAGGACAACGGAGATTAGTAAATCATGTATCTTTACTCAAATAACAAACTACCAAAATAGGTAGTAAAATCCAAGCTCACAATAAAAAGAACATCTAACATATAACAAACACGCACAAAAACATGAGGGAAACAGAGGGTTTAAGGAACAAATAATTAAGTGATTGGAAACCAGGTGTGTATAATGAAGACAAAAACATAGAAAATGAAAAGTAGATCGGCGGTAGCTAGAAAAGCCGCCCGAACAAGGAGCGGGACCAACTTCGGCTGAAGTCGTGACAGCAACGCACATGACATACAGTTCAGGATTTGCACATACAGTTCAATCCACCATAAACGGACAATAAAGACTGGTTTACATAACAGCTACTAATTAAAGTGATAATCTTTGTTTCTCTTAAACAATATCACATGCATGTTAAAGTTGAAATGTCACTTTTAATATATCAGACATACACTAAATGATGGTATGATGAGATATTGTCAGTGCTTAATTTCAGCCGAATCCTGCCAGAACAGGATCCGGCACCTCTCCGTTTTTGACTGTTTTGTTCCGGTACCTATTTGGCCGGATCTGGTACCTCTCGTGGCATGAAAAATAATTGGCACTTTTTTCAATGTAAAAAATATAATAAAAGTGGTCAAATTTCATTCAAATTGTCTCTTTGTAAATTCTCCCACCCCATAAAAAACGCTATGTGAAATAGTAGATTTTCATCCCGGGCCTAATATTCTAAGAGCAGTTTCTGTTTGGGCCGGCCACGGTTTATGGTTTGCGCTACATTGTAACCTGTTTGAGACCAACACTTAGCCGTGCCTGTGTGAGAAGCGCGCCTCTATCTCTCACATAACTAGAATTAGATTAACTTTCTATGATCTCTCTCCATCTCTGCTCTGATATACATGAGCCTGCAACTCTCATCTCTCATGCACTTTATCATTTATTTCCTTATAGAACCATTGCCACGCGAAGGTAATACATTTGCCAAAATTATAGAATTACTGCTGTCTGTTAATGAAATCATTCAGAATAGCCTACTACACCACCAGAAGGCCTATCAGTTAGCCACCAAGGACCAATAGCTTATTTATTTTTAAATAGCCTAGCTGTGGATTGTAGCCTAGTAATAAGGAATAACATACAGTCGGGAACGCGCAGCAAATCTGTCCGTGAAAAAACAGCACGCAGACAAAACCGGTCTTTCACAATATTTCAAATACAATAGAGGGGAAGCACAGGTTGGAAAGCAAATGGCTCCTGCTGAAAAGTGAAGACTATGATGTAGGCTACCAAAATATTTGATCAACATCCAAATATTGTTTTACCAAAGAGAGAGAGAGAGGCTTTTGGCATGAGCGCATCATTGGTTGAGTCAGTGAAACTGGAAAGCATTTTTAGGATTTTCCTCCTTATATTGTAGCCTACAATGTGTCTCCACACACCTAGGCAAAGGCTGTTAATGGATTCAAGACAAGGTCGTTTTCATTGATCTCATATTCTCAGTTTGTCAGTGTCAAAGATTCTGCCAGTCTCCAGTCATGTAAAATGTCATAGAATTGCATGAAATGTGTTTATAAAAGGCCACATTCTTTCCCAGACCCTAGGCTACTAAATAATTTCCCGATGTGTGCAACATTTGTAAGTGTCTCTACTCTACTGCTCTATGTCACTACGCACATGCGATAGTATGCATGCAATGCTTTATTATAAAGGTGTTTTTTTTTCTCATGTGTTCTGGTACCTTTGAACTCCCAATGTCGCTTTCACATTTTGTTCCGGAACATCCCGATTTACAAATTAAGCACTGGATATTGTGACGCTGTAATTGATTATTTAAATGTTTTGAATTGTCAGAAACAGAATAGATTTTCATGTGTTATTAAATGTTGATAAATTAACCCAAAAAGCTTTAATCAACTAATCAATTCTGTTTTATCCTCCCTGAATGGTAATTTAAGGTATTGCAATTCCCATGTTCACTTTAAAATTATTGTTAGAAACTACAAATAATGATCTAACACACACCACATGTAGATATGTAGGATCTTAATTTGATCAATCTTTTGCAGGAGAACTGCAGGAAATTTAAAACGTGTAGTATATGTGTGGTTTAAATTTCAGACTTGATTTTCTCTTATGAAAAATGTATCAACCCCTACAAAAATATCCATTAACTATAATCCACATAATAATTCCTGTTGTTGCAGCAGGATTATTTTCCTGCTGTAGCAAACTGGCTCAAATTAACTGTAAAAGTAAACAATAACAACATCTGTAGGTAACATACACACATTAAAAGTGTTTGGAATATCAAATAATTAAATTAAATTGATGTAGTCTGGATGAAATCCTTGTGTGAGGTGAGAAGTGGAAACTGATCACTACAAACGTATTGCACACGTCGCCTGTTCTCTCATTTTGGTGTAAAACCGAAAACATTTTGATACACCATTTCAGGTAATACTTCCTTCATTTCAACATGTTTTCTTCTGTTTTGTACATAATGAACACAGCCCAGGTATGAAGTTAAATGGCTTTCCCCATGATGAGCAGGCTCATGGAAAACACCATGATGAAAAAGATCCACGTGAAGAATCGGTCCAACACCTTCGCCACCTTCTTCCACTCCCCAGTCCTTTTTGCTGTGGCCCTCGTATCTCTGTAACAGTTGGCAATGTACTCAATATTTCGGAGGAGCTGCTGGTGCTGACAGGTGCACTGGATCTTACACACCTCTTCTTTCCCTCTACTCTCTCCTACTCCCCCCTTCCGGCTCCTCCTGGCTGCGGCCAGCCCTGGCGAGTCCCCACAGTCCATGCTCATGAACATGCCGTTTCTCCAGGCACTGTAGTGGTTGGTGGGGTTCCTCCCCATGGAGCCGGTGGGGCTCATCAACTGATCTTCTGTCTCCCCAATTATTTTGTTGGGGAGACCTCTTTCCACCTCCAGAATCAAGTCCTCTTGGACTGCTTGTCCGTTCATGGTGTAGTTGTTGCTTCTCTGAGGGTTGGTTGAGGTGGCGGGTCCTGTTTCTCAGGCTGGAGAAACATGCAGTTCTCCCCTACTTCATACACAAAGCACACCCTGGCCATGTACTGCAGGATGAAGATCTTGGCCCACTTGGGCACAGGCTTGGCGTCTGGGCCACAGTGGTGGATGTTCGTGATAAAGATGGTCAGGGCCGTGGAGGCTGTTATCATGGTCATGGTGGCAATGTAGTACTTTCCTGTGGGACATTGAAAGGGGAACATGTATTATTATCACAATCTATCATTGAATGGTACTGATGTCACTTTAAAGGTCCTGTTTTCCCCTTGACAGAGACAGTGCATGGAGTTACAGACATGTTCAGTGTTACAGACAGTGCATGGAGTTACAGACAACTACAGTGTTACAGACATGTTCATCACTAGCTAAATGATTGCCCACAGGGGCGGACTGGCCATTTGGCATTTCGGCAAATATCAGATGGGCTGGTCCATTTTTTGCGAAGTGGGCCTGTTTTTTCTGCAAAATGATCATGATCTGGGTAGTAATGGGGGCCTCAAGGGAGAAAATGGTCTGATGTGGGGGTCTCAAGTAAAATAATGGGCCAGTGTGTTAGAAATGTCAGGGCCGATTTCTGGTCACCATCCAACCCTGATTGCCCTCACCAATAAGTGGCACGTTCTCTGATGGAGGCATGGTTTCAGCGACCAGCAGCTGAAACACGGTGAGAGCCAGCATGACGGTGACGCCCAGGGACACCTTCTCCCCAGAGTCAGCCGGCAGGTAGAAGCCCAGCGGAGCCAGGAAGGAGATCATCACACACGGGATGAGCAGGTTGAACACGTAGAAGGATGCCTTCCTCTTTAGTTGGAGAGTGTAGGTCACATCAGGGTAAGGTTCAGCACAGCAGCCATACATAATTATGTTCCTCTTGGCAGGCATCCCCAGCACCTGAGAACCCAGACCACAATGGCAATAAGTGATTCAGTCATTCATTCATTCATTGGGGAAAAGATGGACTGTGTTCAAAACAGAGGATAAGAAGTTAGACCGTGGATCCCAATGAAATAAATCTGTTAACTGTACTGTGTTTTTATCATCAAGGATTTTTTATGAGTGTATTGTTGCAACTCTATGTATTTTAAATTGGTCAAATAAAAGGGATCAATTAATTCACCTGCCATTCCACATTCTCTACCAGGTCAGCCAGGTCGGCGTGGTCCATGGCATTCTGGAGGTCCATCTGGTTACCGTTGTAGGTCCAGGAGCCGTAGGTGAATCTGCACTGCTGGGCATCAAACGGGAAGAAGGATACGTCTACTTTACAGGAGCTCTTGGTGATAACCGGCGAGTCCCATATGATCTGGCCATCGTGGCGGATGACCACATTAGTGTCCATGGAGCCTGTGAAATGGCTATCAGCACTGAAATACATACAGAGAGGTCACCTCTGGGAAAGAGAAAGCGAGAGAGAGAGAGAGAGAGAGAGAGAGAGAGAGAGCAAGAGAGAGAGAGAGAGAGCTGTACAGCTGTTGATTAAAGCACACAGTTAAGAATTATACTAGTATTGGTTTAGTGTTAGATCAACAGAGACTGAAGTCCATTCATATGAAGACAGTGACGAACAATGTAAATATCAAACACTCTAAGAAAGAAGAAACACATGTATTACCCTTTTAGAACAGACAGGCATGTCTAGCAGGACCAACCAGGCATGACTAGCAG
>QNTS01001905.1:260129-275406 GCA_003317085.1 Hucho hucho
ACTAGCAGGACTAGCAGGACCAACCAGGCAGGACTAGCAGGACTAGCAGGTCCAACCAGACAGGACTAGCAGGTCTAGCAAGACTAGCAGGACCAACCAGACAGGACTAGCAGGACTAGCAGGACCAACCAGGCAGGACTAGCAGGACCAACCAGGCAGGACTAGCAGGACTAACAGGACTAGCAGGACTAGCAGGACCAAACAGGCAGGACTAGCAGGACTAGCCAAAGGCACAAGAAAAGCAATGGAAGAAGAGTGAACCAGTCATGAAAAGAGATAGCTTTTATGGTTTGCCTCCACTTTGTTTCTGCATTTTATAACCTTGATGTTTTACTGTCACATAGGTGCAGTGAAATGTGTTGTTTTACAGGGTCAGCAACAATAGTACAGCACTAGTGGAGCAGATTTGGGTTAAGTGCTTTGCTCAAGGGCACATCGACAGATTTTTCACCTTTTCGGCTTGGGTATTCAAACTAGTGACCTTTCAGTTTTTGGCTGAACACTAACCGCTAGGCTACCTGCCGCCAGTTACTTCCCAGATTCCCAGTATATACAGTAGTGTATAAATAGCAGAAAACGACCAGAACACTCTCATGAATAAATGTCTTCAAGGAGTGTTCAGCTTGTGCCTTCACTCTGACAACAACGTTGATGTGTGGAATGGATTGTGGGAGCAACAGAGCTCTCTGATGAACCCAATACCAGTCCGACCTACTTGTTATATAAGACTATATCAGGTCTCCATATATAACTACTAGGTATACGGATGGTATCAAGTCCATCATAATCATCTTTACTCCAGGTGAGGTATGAGTCTACCCACACCTGCCGTATCCACAGATATGCTGTCAAAATCTGGTTACGTTCATCCTGCAATAGAGGGAACATGGTGAACAATGGCTTCATTTCACTAGTTATTAAGTTAGCACTTAGAATATGACGTCTGTTTCAAATGCCAAATGTGAATGTATGAGATTTTTGTTTGAGATCTTTTTGGGAATCTCTTTATTATTGTTGTACTGCTGAAATAGCCATAGTTTAAACTTAAGAAAGCTGTTACCATGTCAATGATCTGTGAGAGGGTGATCTGCAGGGTCACATTGAGGATGTTTTCTGTTTCCTCTACCGGTCTCAGGGCACTGGTGTAGTTGGTAAACAAATCATTCAGCAGCTTCTGGGCATACCTCCCATGGGCACTCCAACAGGCTAGGACAGGGCATAGAGAACAGTGTCTGCTAAATGACTAAAATGACAATTGTCATTTAAAAATGTCATTTAAAAATGTATAAGAAAGAGCATCATTCTCACCTAACCACCATAACACAATCAATTTATTTTAATTTTGTGAGCACTGCATAATTTTCATACATTTATTCAAAAATGACAATCTGTGACAACCTGATGTCAGCCAGAACAAAGTCTCTGGGATATACAGGTAACTGACAAAATAAAGGAAACACCAACATAAAGTCTTAATAGCCGAGCCACCAGAACAGCTTCAATGCGCCTTGGCACAGATTCTACAAGTGTCTGGAACTCTATTATTATTATTACCATTCTTCCATTAGATATTCCATTGTTTGGTGTTTTGTTGATGGTGGTGGAAAATGCTCTCATGCGCCACTTCAGAATTTCCCATGTGTTCAATTGGGTTTAAATCTGGTGACACACACACACACACACACACACACATATAGAGAGACACATCCCATCATGCTTACATGACCCTAAGCATGATGGGATGTTAATTGCTTAATTAACAACACCTGTGTGGAAGTACCTGCATTCAATATACAGTACTTTGTATCCCTCATCTACTCATGTGTTTCCTTTATTTTGGCAGTTACCTGTTCATGGGTAAAAGTCTTAGTGTGTCAGAGAACATGTGAACACATGGCAGATGGTGCAGAATACTGGGACAGAGGGGGATTTTGGAGTAGATTACGCTTCTGATTCTATAGCAAGAGATCAAGCAAAGCTTCCATTATGAGCCAGCAGATGCAACTGAGGCATCTGTTGACCCCAAGCAGGGATATGTTGATACACGCCCTAATCCATGGGACATTTGCCATATAATACCACCATAGAAAATAAACACAGATAGGCTATAATACACTCTAATAGACATACTGTACCCTGTTCTTGTAGGTTAAATGCATGCATAAAAAAAGTGTTTTTTTATTGTCACATAAGCTGGATAGGTGCAGTGAAATGTGTTGTTTTACAGGGTCAGCCGTAGTAGTATGGCACCCCTGGAGCAAACTAGGGATCATTTCCTTGCTCAAGGGTACATCGACAGATTTTTCACCTTGTCTGCTCGGGTATTCAAATCAGCAACCTTTCGGTTATTGGCCCAACGCTCGAAACGCTAGGCTACCTGCCACCCTAAAGTCCTTTATGCTGATGTTTTTTTCTCCATTTGTATAGAAAGATAAAATAATATTTGGATGAGTTTTCAACAAAATACAGTTGTCAAATCTTCTGCATACTTGGAATTTACTTTTCTCTCCAATCTTTTATCCCGTTTCTTTGTATTTTTATGTTGTTATGAGAATATATTGTTTTCCCATGTATTAAATTATATGTTTTTTTTTCCGGGAATTCATTTTAAATTCTTGACAAACATAATTGAGTTCAGAACACTTCCAGAAGCAACTGTTTGCAGTGGTCTCAGTGGATTTGGGTGAGCCAGATGTTACCCTGCTTCGCTGTTTCAATAAAGCCTTTTGAGGAGGCTGTAGAAAAGGGTCACAGGATGAATTTACAGTACCAGTCAAAAGTTTGGACACACCTACTCATTCCAGGGTTTTTCTTTATTTTTACTATTTTCTACATTGCAGAATAATAGTGAAGACATCAAAACTACAAAATATGACACCACTTGTCACAACACAACTGAATGGTTCAAATGATATTAAGAAGGAAAGAAATTCCACAAATTAACTTTTAACAAGGCACACCTGTTAATTGAAATGCATTCCAGGTGACTACCTCATGAAGCTGGTTGAGAGAATGCTGTCATCAAGGCAAAGGGTGGCTACTTTGAAGAATCTCAAATATAAAAAATATTTTGATTTGTTGAACACTTTTTTGGTTACTACATGATTCCATATGTGTTATTTCAAAGTTTTGCTTCACTATTATTCAACAATGTAGAAAATAGTAAAAAAAAAATTAACACCTTGAATGAGCCAGTGTCCAAAAGTTTCACTGGTACTGTGAATAAGATGATACCTAAACTTGCCTGATGTTGAATGAAAACCAAAATGAGAACCAATCGTTGCGATTGGACTGTAAGTGTGTGTTGATATAGACACTTAACATAACGTATACATTCCTAAATATGCACATTGGGAATTTACCATTTTCAACTGTACATAGTTCAGCAAAAGAGAGAAACTATAGCCTACCTGGAATAATATTCAAGCAGACAATAAAACTCAGCGAAGCTCGAAATCCACATAGTTTCATTTTGCTGTTACAGGTTACAGTTATCTATATCCAAAAATATACCATATGATCATTTAAATGACGTTTAAGTTCCCGGATGGATAGCTGTAGACTGCTTTTGTGCCTTGACCAAGACGATAGTTAGCGTGAGATAACTGGGGTTAGAGGCGGGGTGGAGGCTCATCATGACGTACTGAGCACTATTGGAATTTACACATAATTTATTTGAATGAGACGCGTGGGACTTATCCATTGACCAAAAATTATCATCCTCAACAACAAAAACATTGACTTGAGTCTTTTCCAAATACCCCCATTTTCTCAAAGTATGTATATGGTCATTTCATGAGGCAACTTGCATTGCCAGGCTGTCAAAGATAAGGCTACAGTATTTGGTGATGCGCAAGATCAGCACCACGGACAGCTCCCGTGGTATAAAGTTGGCTTATCAATTCATTCAATTTCTTACACTTCATCGTGACACTTCAGCTACCAATGATTTTTCAGTATAGCTACATCGCGTAATATGACTGGTTCTTGATGTTTTTTTTTATAGGCTACTCCCATCCGGTCACTACTGAGCCAGTACCTTGCTAGCTCTTCCGGGTATCGCAATACATTTTAATCCGATCTCTTCAATAATTTTTGTTCGCATTTCATTGGTACCGCATTTCTTTTCAAATATCATTGAAGATATTTATGATATGGCATCTGGGGGAGGATTCAGGTTAACATCTTATTCTGCATCGTGTTGATGATGCTCAGTGTTCATGCTGTGCTGGGCTGAAGGGAACATGAACAGACGCTAATGAATTAGAGACCACATTACACATTTGTGAAATACCTGATCAAGATAAATCTGAACATAGTCAGTAGCCTATATGCGAAGATGCACAGGCGTATGTGGTGACATTCCAATTCAAGCCAACAAAAGCCATTTCCTTCTGACTATGCAAGAGCTATATCTGTAAACAATTGACCTAGCTGTAGCCTACAAATAGGAGGTACGGAATCATATTCAGATCATTTCTATGCATGTTTCTGATCAAACTTATATATAGTCCTGCCTTAATGTCACTGAAAACAGCAGCATGATTTTGCAGGAAGCATGTCAAACTCTCAAACCTAGGTATTAAATCCAGAATTAGCTTATATCATTATTATACATTATTTTGTTCATATCTGAATATTCTCACAGTTAAAATGCTTATTTAGTGATAAATATGGCCCTGATGTCCCAGTCTAGGATGCTGCAGGGTCCACATGTCCTGGGTCATGACAAGCCTCTGATCAGGCTATCATTCACCTCCTGTGTTGTGGGCACCGTCAGTCTGCCACTGCTTGGCTTAATTACCTGCATTTTCATCTCCTCCGTGTTCCATTTCCAGGACTCCACTGACACACATTGCAAGGTAATCAATACTGTCCCTGTTATAAAAAATGTAGCATGCATGCAAATAAATGGTCTGACTGTCTTTTTTTTGGGGGGGGGGGTTTAGGTTACCAATTATCTGCCCTCCATTAGTGCCTCCATAAGCCTGAGCCCAGAGTGCCATATCTGGCGCTTCTGCATTGGCCTGCACTCTGCTCCCAGGTTCCTGGTGGCCGTGGCCTATTTTAACTTCTATAAGGGCCGCTTCTCCACAAGGTTCCTGGAGTGGCTGCTCAGCTGCCTCAACTTCATGTGTGCCATCACTGAGAACTTTGGCCTCTTACTGCTCACCTACGTGTCATCCAATGAGACATACCGTGAGTGACCTTTGACAATTAGTCAGCTGGGAATAAGTCGGCATAAGGCCTGCCCTACAGCATAATAGGCTGCTCATTTACATGGATTAATATGCTGCATGATATAAAATTATGTTTTTGAACAAATTATAGAATTTTGTTTGCCTGTTTCTTGCAGTTATAAAAAAGGCCCTGAATTTTTCCAGATACATGACCCGACCAGGAAAAACTATGGACCCTAGTTATAAACCATAACCTGTTTCAGTGAGTGTTATGACTAATACAGTTGTACTTGTATGCTTTTAGCTTTCATGTCCTTCTTTGTCCCATAGTTGTCCATAAAGAAGGTTTTGTCCTGTTCATTGCCAGTTCTGTTATCCACATGGTGTTAACCTGTCGGCTGTGGCTGGTTATAAAGAAGTACTCACTGATTCCTGAGGTAAGGCATCGTTCCTTCCCTTCAGCCCTGTACTTGATCAGGAAATTTTGAAATTGCATGAAAGACAGAAATGTAAAGGGAAGTTAGTTGTTCGTTCAACTGAATGAAGAAGTGAACTAACTATTTTGGTGGTATGATGCAGTTTCCTGGTGAAGCAGGCAATATAGTATAGTTCCTGTTAGTAGAGGGGCTTTTGGTGACTTTGTCTGCAATGTCGACAATAGAGTCCTCTAGAGTAGAAGCCAACTACTGCAGCCTGATGAAACGGCATTGTCAAGTGCAGTTCAAAGCTGTGGGGAGATTCTCAAATGGTTTTGTTTGACTCTTCGCATCCTCCTCTTCTCCATCCTCTCCTTGCCACTTTTCGAAAACGGTCAAATGTAATCGAGGAGAGTAGTGAAGGAGAGGAAACATGGAAACAAATGCCTTGTATGAAATGAAACTCTTCTTCTCCACTAGCACGTCATTTACAAATGACGTTCACAGGGGTGGAATCCTAAAATACATGTCTAAAGTAGAACAAATTATTTTAGCTAGTTGTGTGAGACATTTTATAGATAAAGAGGTAAGTAGTGTATAAAACATTTTTATCCTTTGAGAAAACAACAGCTGATTCAAAGGGGGTGCGGCAGATTTTAAAACACTTTGCACTACACATGCGTATCTTTGACTGTAGGAGGCAATTGAGGAGAGAAGCAAAGTTCTCTGTTCACCTATTATTGAGTTGACACACTCGACCGCTTATCTCCCTGTGTCCTTTCCTTTCACTCACTGATGCATACTGCCTGGTGACTGAGCCTTTAGTGCTCCAGTCTATTGTATTTACCCTTGTCAATCGTTTTAGCTAAATCGTATTTACATAGTCTCTCATTTTAAGTTCTTACTATATGGTTGAGGGACCTGAAGCACTGTTATTCTGTGTTAGGACTCTAGAAGAAATACCAGCATTTTGATCCCAACCAGATTGGAAGAAGCCTCTGGCTGTGTTTACACTGTCAGCTGTTTTCTGACCCAGTCTGGGGCTGTGAGCAACACACCCCTCCACACAACTCACTGGGAGTGTAGGCTGTCATGTGCGCCACACATGCACACACACAGATTGTAGCAAGCACAAACACATTAACCGTGCTCGAACTTGGCTTGCACACTTACACTGGCACATAATGTATTCATTCCATATGGCATATACTTGCCTAGCCTGAGTACCAGGATCTTTAACTTACATTCCACTCCTTGTCATTGCCAAAGAGACTGGCTTTCTGCCATCTTCAAATATAAACATTCTCGTGAACAGAGGAGTTGACCCTGCTTGATAACCCTCACAGCGACCCTCCAATCGCAACGATTATCCAAATATTGAAACTCGTGTATCACTTTTTTTTCTCCACGGAACATGATGGTAGTTATTCAAAAGTTGCTAGCTCACGTCTAAATTAAATACATACTGTAGCTATTTGCTTTGATATTAAGCTTCAAAAACTTGCCGAGCTAACAGCAAAATGTATGTTTTTGATTCTAATTATATATCTTTTGAGGATCCACGTGTTGTCATGGAAAATATTAATATTATTTCCAACAACAATGAGCAACACCGTAAATCCAGCTGCATTGCCGAAAGGCCAGCCTCTTAGACGTCACTAGTTACCACAGCCACAAAGTCATTAACCCCGCCTATTTCTACAATTACATTTTGAACTTGATCTTATTCATAACTCTAACCTTAAATTAAGACCAAAAAGCACATTTTTGTTTTTATAAATTTGTATGATATAGCCAATTTTTACTTTGTGGCTGTGGTAACTAGTGGAAACCAAGTCTCTTTGGCAATGATAAGGAGTGGACTGTTAGCTAAGAATACTGGTTCCTGTAAGGGTTTGCTGTACTTCGTTTGGAGATGGCATGCAACATACAGCGGTGGAGGCTCATCAAGGGAGGACCATCCTCCTCAGTGAATTTCATGAAAATAAAAATAGTGAAACATTAAAAAAGTTATCCTTTTAAGATAAAACTACTAAATATATTCACGTCACCAAATAACTGATTTAAACACACTGCTTTGCAATGAAGGTCTACAGTGGACTCAGCAGCACTCTGTAGGGTAGCACCATGGTGTAGCCGGAGGACAGCTAGCTTCTGTCCTCCTCTGGGTACATAGACTTCAATACAAAACCTAGGAGGCTCATGGTTCTCACCCCCTTCCATAGACTTGCACAGTAATTATGACTACTTTCGGGGGACGTCCTCCTACCTATCAGAGCTCTTGCAGGATGAACTGACATGTTGTCCACCCAATCAAAAGACCAGAGAATGAATCTAGTACTAAAAGCATAAGCTACAGCTAGCTAGCACTGCAGTGCATAAACTGTGGTGAGTAGTTGAGAGAGAAAGACAATAGTTGAACAGTTTTGAACAAATTAATTTCCTCCAAAATTAAGGAGAAGCAAGAGAGAGAGAGAGAGAGAGAGAGAGAGAGATTATAACAGAACATGGACAAGATGTTAAAATGTTAATAAAACAGGCAGAACAGTTGAAACTGGAGAAGCAGCACGGCCAGGTGGACTCGGGACATCAAGGAGTCATCAGGCCAGGTAGGCCTTGAGGAATGGTCCTAATGCTCAGGTCCTCCGAGAGAGAGAGAAAAAGAAAGAAAGAAAGAGAGAGATAATTAGAGAGAGCATACTTAAATTCACACAGGACACCAGATAAGAGAAGAAATATTCCAGATATAACAGACAGACCCTAGCCCCCCGACACATAAACTACTGCAGCATAAATACTGGGGGCTGAGACAGGAGGGGTCGGGAGACACTGTGGCCCCGTCCGATGATACCCCCGGACAGGGCCAAACAGGCAGGATATAACCCCACCCACTCTGCCAAAGCACAGCCCCCACACCACTAGAGGGATATCTTCAACCACCAACTTACCATCCTGAGACAAGGCCGAGTGTAGCCCACAAGATCTCCGCCACGGCACCAGTAAGCCAGTGACTCAGCCCCTGTAATAGGGTTAGAGGCAGAGAATCCCAGTCGAGGGGAACCGGCCAGGCAAAGACAGCAAGGGTGGTTCGTTGCTCCAGTGCCTTTCCGTTCACCTTCACACTCCTGGGCCAGACTACACTCAATCATAGGACCTACTGAAGAGATGAGTCTTCAATAAAGACTTAAAGGTTGAGACCGAGTCTGCGTCTCTCACATGGATAGGCAGACTATTCCATAAAAATGGAGCTCTATAGGAAAAAGCCCTGCCTCCAGCTGTTTGCTTAGAAATTCTAGGGACAGTAAGGAGGCCTGCGTCTTGTGACCGTAGCGTACGTGTAGGTATGTACGGCAGGACCAAATCGGAAAGATAGGTAGGAGCAAGCCCATGTAATGCTTTGTAGGTTAGCAGTAAAACCTTGAAATCAGCCCTTTCCTTAACAGGAAGCCAGTGTAGAGAGGCTAGTACTGGAGTAAGATGATCAAATTTTTGGGTTCTAGTCAAGATTCTAGCAGCCGTGTTTAGCACTAACTGAAGTCTATGAAATTGAACTGTATTTGCGTGTGATCAGGGGTGTATTCATTCCGCCGATTCTGTTGGAAGCAAACGGAACGAAACGGGATAAAAATACCAGAGTGTACAATGTGGTATTGAATGTGTCACTGTCTGTCACCTTGATTACTCTAATTACTCTCGACCTGTGCACCGACATGTAGTAGCCTAAACCTATCAACGTTACAATGAGCTGGGTGAATGGAATATGAACGACAATCGTCCAATAAGCTGTAATAGAAATAAGGCCATACTCATCATTTTTTAAATATTTTTTATTAATCGTCTTCCCTGATCATGAACGGCACCGACCGCCACTGACATGCATTAGTATTAGGCTGCCGCTATGTCAACCATTTTTATGGACAATTGCCATTGGATAATGGTTTGATATGGGGCTTGTAATCGTGTGTCATGATAACCTACTGTGGGCATTTTAGGGTGGGACCAGTAAATTTAAAAAATGCTTTTGCTTGAGACAGTGATCTGCAGTATAAATAGTATTTGTGGAAGGATGTGGCTGAAACTGTTTTTACACCAGCTGCAATGTGTTACTGATGTCTCATCTCAAGAGTTTCTCAGAGGGGGCTTGATTAAGACTGCTCATTGTGTTCCTCAACCTAGATAAATTAAATGTTTTTAATTGTTCAAGTTATAAAGTAGGCAGCTGAAATCGCATAGTACAATTACACAGTAGTTAAGTACACAATATCATTTTTTCGTATTGCAATCTTTCTCTTTCAAATCGCTCTTTCCTTTTTCACACACAGGACGTGAAATCTTTCCACTGGAAAATCCGCTGCTTGATCCTCAACATAGCTTTCTGCTGCTTGGCTGCTTACTTTTACTGGAAACACAACATGTACTGTGAACAAGGGAGTAAGTATATTGTAGCATCAGTTTGTTCAAGGTCATGAGCAGTCATTCTGAACAGTTTTTCTCTCATGGCTAACTACCATGAAGTTTGAAAAGACAGGCTGAGTGGGCGGGGAGCTTATATTCATGAGCTCGCCTTGACTGACAGCTCTTTGAAATGCCTATGTCAAGCAACTTGGATGCAGTGAGCAGTGTTTCAGTAAAATCCTCTCAAGCAAATTTGGTGATACACAAAGTAACTCAAACATAATTGAAATTGCGTCAATGATATCCTTATATATACACTACCGGTCAAAAGTCAAATCATGTAGTAACCAAAAAAGTGTTAAAGAAATCAAAATATATTTTATATTTGAGATTCTTCAAATAGCCACCCTTTGCCTTGATGATAGCTTTGCACACGCTTGGCATTCTCTCAACCAGCTTCATGAGGTAGTCACCTGGAATGCATTTCAATTAATAGGTGTGTCTTCTTAAAGTTAATTTGTGGAATTTCTTTCCTTCTTAATGTGTTTGAGCCAATCAGTTGTGTTGTGACAAGGTAGGGGGGTATACAGAAGATAGCCCTATTTGCTAAAAGACCAAGTCCATATTATGGCAATAACAGCTCAAATAAGCAAAGAGAAACAACAGTCCATCATTACTTTAAGACATGAAGGTCAGTCAATACAGAACATTTCAATAACTTTTCTTCAAGTGCAGTCACAAAAACCATCAAGCGCTATGATGAAACTATTCCCTTACAGGAATCATGAGGACCGCCACAGGAATGGAAGACCCAGAGTTACCTCTGCTGCAGAGGATAAGTTCATTAGACTTACCAGCCTCAGAAATTGCAGGCCAAAAAAATGGTCCACAGAGTTCAAGTAACAGACACATCTCAACATCAACTGTTCAGAGGAGACTGCGTGAATTAGGCCTGGATGGTCGAATTCCTGCAAAGAAACCAATGCTAAAGGACACCAATAATAATAAGAGACTTGCTTGAGCCAAGAAACACAAGCAATGGACATTAGAGTGGTGGAAAATTGTCCTTTGTTCTGGAGTCCAATTTTTTTATTTTGGGTTCCAACCGCTGTGTCTTTGTGAGACGCGGTATGGGTGAACGGATGATCTCAGCATGTGTATTTCCCACCGTGAAGCATAGAGGAGGAGGTGTTATGGTGTGGCGGGGCTTTGCTGGTGACACTGTCTGTGATTTATTTAGAATTCAAGGCACACTTAACCAAAGAATTCTGAAGCGATACGTCATCCCGTCAGGATTGTATTTAGTGTGACTATCATTTGTTTTTCAACAGGACAATGACCCAACACACCTCCAGGCTGTGTAAGGGCTATTTTACCAAGAAGGAGAGTGATGGAGTGCTACATCTGATGACTTGGGCTCCACAATTACCTGACCTCAACCAAATTGAGATGGTTTGGGATTAGTCGGTCCGCAGAGTGAAAGAAAAGCAGCCAACAAGTGCTCAGCATATTCGGGAACTCCTTAATCCCCTTCAAGTTGGAAAAGCATTCCAGGTGAAGCTGGCTGATAGAATGCCAAGAGTGTGCAAAGCTGTCATCAAGGCAAAGGGTGGCTATTTGAAGACTCTCAAATATAAAATATATTTTGATTTGTTTAACACTTTTTTGCTTACTACATGATTCCATATGTGTTATTTCATAGTTTTGATGTCTTCACTGTTATTCTACAATGTAGAACATTGTAAAAATAAAGAAAAACCCTTGAATGAGTAGGTGTTCTAAAATTTCTGGCCGGTAGTATGAATATATATATATACAGTTGGGAAAAAAAGTATTTAGTCAGCCACCAATTGTGCAAGTTCTCTCACTTAAAAAGATGAGAGAGGCCTGTAATTTTCATCATAGGTACACTTCAACTATGACAGACAAAATGAGGAAAAAAAATCCAGAAAATCACATTGTAGGATTTTTTATGAATTTATTTGCAAATTATGGTGGAAAATAAGTATTTGGTCACATACAAACAAGCAAGATTTCTGGCTCTCACAGACCTGTAACTTCTTCTTTAATAGGCTCCTCTGTCCTCCACTCGTTACCTGTATTAATGGCACCTGTTTGAACTTGTTATCTGTATAAAAGACACCTGTCCACAACCTCAAACAGTCACACTCCAAACTCCACTATGGCCAAGACCAAAGAGCTGTCAAAGGACACCAGAAACAAAATTNATTTCAAGGTCCTGGAGTGGCCTAGCCAGTCTCCAGATCTCAACCCCATAGAAAATCTTTGGAGGGAGTTGAAAGTCCGTGTTGCCCAGCGACAGCCCCAAAACATCACTGCTCTAGAGGAGATCTGCATGGAGGAATGGGCCAAAATACCAGCAACAGTGTGTGAAAACCTTGTGAAGACTTACAGAAAACGTTTGACCTCTGTCATTGCCAACAAAGGGTATATAACAAAGTATTGAGATAAACTTTTGTTATTGACCAAATACTTATTTTCCACCATAATTTGCAAATAAATTCATAAAAAATCCTACAATGTGATTTTCTGGATTTTTTTTCCTCATTTTGTCTGTCATAGTTGAAGTGTACCTATGATGAAAATTACAGGCCTCTCTCATCTTTTTAAGTGAGAGAACTTGCACAATTGGTGGCTGACTAAATACTTTTTTTCCCCACTGTATATATATATATATATATATATATATATATATATACACCATTAAGCCTGGATCTTGGGATGCAGATCACAGCAGCACTGACCAATGTGTTGACCTGACAACTGCGTCTGAGTTTTGAACGACCCCCCCCCTTTTGTTCCATGCTGCTGAACACCTACAGTGGGGAAAAAAAGTATTTAGTCAGCCACCAATTGTGCAAGTTCTCTCACTTAAAAAGATGAGAGAGGCCTGTAATTTTCATCATAGGTACACTTCAACTATGACAGACAAAATGAGGAAAAAAAATCCAGAAAATCACATTGTAGGATTTTTTATGAATTTATTTGCAAATTATGGTGGAAAATAAGTATTTGGTCAATAACAAAAGTTTATCTCAATACTTTGTTATATACCCTTTGTTGGCAATGACAGAGGTCAAACGTTTTCTGTAAGTCTTCACANGAGGACAAAGAATGCTGAGTTGCATCCAAAGAACACCATACCTACTGTGAAGCATGGGGGTGGAAACATCATGCTTTGGGGCTGTTTTTCTGCAAAGGGACCAGGACGACTGATCCGTGTAAAGGAAAGAATGAATGGGGCCATGTATCGTGAGATTTTGAGTGAAAACCTCCTTCCATCAGCAAGGGCATTGAAGATGAAACGTGGCTGGGTCTTTCAGCATGACAATGATCCCAAACACACCGCCCGGGCAACGAAGGAGTGGCTTCGTAAGAAGCATTTCAAGGTCCTGGAGTGGCCTAGCCAGTCTCCAGATCTCAACCCCATAGAAAATCTTTGGAGGGAGTTGAAAGTCCGTGTTGCCCAGCGACAGCCCCAAAACATCACTGCTCTAGAGGAGATCTGCATGGAGGAATGGGCCAAAATACCAGCAACAGTGTGTGAAAACCTTGTGAAGACTTACAGAAAACGTTTGACCTCTGTCATTGCCAACAAAGGGTATATAACAAAGTATTGAGATAAACTTTTGTTATTGACCAAATACTTATTTTCCACCATAATTTGCAAATAAATTCATAAAAAATCCTACAATGTGATTTTCTGGATTTTTTTTCCTCATTTTGTCTGTCATAGTTGAAGTGTACCTATGATGAAAATTACAGGCCTCTCTCATCTTTTTAAGTGAGAGAACTTGCACAATTGGTGGCTGACTAAATACTTTTTTGCCCCACTGTAGCTAGCCAGTAACTAGCTGACACAGATGAAAGGGGAACATCAGTATCGTTGCCATAGATGAATAGGGTCAACTTTTAATTATACTATTTGCTGACAACCTACAGTCACATTTTGGCACCAGTAGAGTAGCTATCTAGCTATATAAACCACACCTCTCTGCAAACACAAACACGCCTTCTCCGATGTTGGTTACAAGGCGGTACTTATTTAAATAAGGTAAGAGTATATCATGTTAACATTGGTGTATTAAAATTAAAAGTTAAGGTGATGTCACCTTGTCCCCTTAATAATGAATCCAAGTGTTTGACATGGGGGAGGGGACCAGTAACTTTATGATCAAACTTCATCAATGTAGAAGCAGCAGTCATTTTTCATACTTTGATCATCATACTTTGATCTGGTTTCCTTCAGATATCAGCAATTTTAATGAAAAACATTATTTGGACTGTTCATAACCTTTAAGCATTATACGATACAAAAGTATATTTTAATTTTACATTGTTTGTTAAAATGTTCATAAAAGTCTCCTGTCTTTCCTAACCTCCACAGGCTACACCTTTTTCGCCCTCTTTGAGTATTGTGTGGTGTTCTCCAACATGGCCTTCCACCTAACAGCCTTCTGGGACTTTAAGAGCAGAGAAATGGTGGTCATCTCACCAGAGGAGGGTAAAGACTTCTGACTGGGAAACAGAGGGTCAGGTGACAGGTGTTCAACCACTCAGAACACACCTAGCGGAGATGGCGCTGTTGCAGAGGAGGAGGAGCAGGAAGAGAGCGCCTTCCATATATTTACATGATGGCGGATGTCATAACTGTAAATAATCACTTTATTTATCTGGACTGTTCAACCTGAAAGTCAAACATTTTGATAATGTTGGTATTAACATACTGTATGATAAATTACAGACTTAGAGTCCTCTATGATTTGGGACAATGGGGCAACTTCGACTTGATCACATTGACTTAAGAGTATGTCCTTCTTTAGTCATGCTCACGTGTCTATGACTTATTACTTGTGAAATTTTGGAAATGCTGACTGTTGCCAATGATGTGATCTGAAAAGAGTGTCTTCAGCTCTTTGTAGAAAGTATTTTTAAATGAATCACGAACTGTGGACAAACGCAAATATGATTTTGTGTATTCTCAAGTAGAGAGAGACATCTTAAAGGTATTAGTAGTCTAATAGTGATTTTTTTGTGTGTAAACATTAAGCTTTATTAAACAATTATTTCAGAACTTTTTTGTTATTTACCATAACATGCTAATGCTTAGTGAGTCAGTCAGTCAGTGAGGTCCACAACCTAAATTAAGGAAGTTACAAATAAATGTACTTCCTCGTTTGTAAAGACAGAGAGAGTGAGCGAGAGTGAGCGAGAGTGAGCGAGCGAGCGAGAGAGAGAGAGAGAGAGAGAGAGAGAGAGAGAGAG
>QNTS01001905.1:276093-312489 GCA_003317085.1 Hucho hucho
GAGCGAGAGAGAGAGAGAGAGAGAGAGAGAGAGAGAGAGAGAGAGAGAGAGAGAGAGAGAGAGAGAGAGAGAGAGAGAGAGAGAAAGATAATGAGATAGAGAGAGAGAGAGACACAGAGAGTGAGCGAGAGAGAGAGAGAGAATGAGATGGAGAGTTAGATCCAAATAGTACTAGAGTGGGTGTTGTATACAGTCACATACAGTATATACTGTACTAAAACAGTAAGGACATCTATCTGTATGTCCCTCCACTGCTCTCACACAAAGAGGTGTCTGTTATCCATTAGGCAGAGCAAAGGCACTGCGGCCTTATTTCACTGTCAAATGAGTCCAGTGGCCTGAGGTATGGGAGAGGACAGTGATTGTGCTACAAATGAAAATTAATGTTTCACAACTCTGTAACAGCAAGCTGGATCATTTCACTTCCAAATCATTCTCAGGCAAATCTGGGACTTCATCGTTGTTTAGCATGCTGGTTTCTATCACATCCCATAGCTCCATTGGAAAGGGTTTGGTATTCTTGAAGTATTAATTTAATTGTATGCATTTAACAACACATTTATTTGCTGTCACAGTAATCTATACTACAGTTTGCACACAATTTCCATCTCTCGTTTATAACAGTACAGAAGATGTAATAACAATAATAATAATTTGGTGGGTGCTTCTGTTTGAATTGGAAATGTGTTTTTTTGCATGTCCCAACCCTGAGACACCCTCGAAGAGTGGGGTCATGGCCAGGCCTTCTCAACCTAGTTACACAACATTAAAACATCTAGAACCCCAACTTAACTAAAATAGATAACAAGCTATGGACTTTCAGAGGGAAGTTACAACCAGGTTCCATTTCTCTCTTCTCTCCTCTACCCTGTCTCTCTCCTCTATCACACACACACACACACTGACTAATGACCTTCGATAGGAAAATCAGCCTATGCATTTCTTATCAAAAACCTCTCTCTGCATTTCCTCTTTTGTGTTCAGCATTCAACACATTTAGAAAGTTGACTAGCACTAACAGCACACAAAACAAATTATGGTGTAAAAAAACCTACTTCTATGATACAACAAAATATTTGTAAAAATAAAAAAAGTATTAATTATGGGAGTATGGGTATTTAAATTCCTGATATTATTTAATTATTTTTGTAAAGGCCCATACATGTCAAAATGTGACAACAATACAAGCACTGATAAATGAAAGAATGTATCTCCTCATCAGAAAGTCTCAGGTCTTGTTTGTTAATTGCTATAAAGGAAGAGGGCAAAATAATGGATATACAAAAGCAAGGATTCTGACAGACAGCATTTGACCCAGGCCCTTCTTGCCTACCTAACATTGGCTCAGTTTTGAGGCATCCATCTTGAGCCAATGCTTCTGCCTCAATGATCCCCTTGTATCAAGGAAGTCTTAATATGGCAGTGTTTGTTATCGGCAGTACAACAAAAACATATTTCACAATAAAATCAACTCCAATGGTTTACACACATTAAATTAATTAATATTGTTCTGTTTGATTTGCATATGTGATAGTATCTCTACTGCCTTTACAATAGCACACAGGGTTTCTTGGTGGCGACAGGTTGTGGGTTGAGAAAGGCTCGCACACCCTCAGCGAACACCTCTTTGATTCCATCTTGGTTGAGGGCAGAGCATTCAAGGTACTTGATGGCTTGGATCTGCCTGGCCAGGGCGGTGCCCTGCTGTTGGGTGATGGTTGTCTGGTTCTGATCCTTAAGCTTCTTCAACACCTCTGGGTCATTACGCAGGTCCTTCTTGGTGCCCACCAGTAGAATGGGCGTATTGGGACAGTGGTGGGTGACCTCTGGGTGCCACTTGTGCTTGACGTTCTCAAAGGAGGCGGGGCTGGCGACAGAGAAGCAGATGACAAACACGTTGGTCTGAGGGTAGGAGAGGGTACGCAGGCGGTCGTACTCCTCCTGGCCTGCTGTGTCCCACAGGTTGAGGCTAATAGTCCTGCTGTCCACAGTCACTTGGGCGCTGTAGTTGTCAAACACAGTGGGGATGTACTCCTTGGGGAAGGCGTTGGTGGTGTAGGAGATGAGTAGGCAGGTCTTCCCCACTGCGCCGTCTCCTACCACCACACACTTGATGCTCTGCATTCTGACCCCTTCACTGTCTCAGACACCTGGACATGAGAAACACAGGGAGAAATGCACTTTAGGCTACAATGTTCAGATGCACTTTACACCAAAAGAGAGACACTGGCTAGGGCCCAACAAATTTAAACTGTTGACAGTGAGGTTTGTGGTTTAAATTGCTCTCACACTTTATCGGGTACGAACATCACTCTCACACCTTCATTTACACAGTACAGTTTGACACTATCTATTCATATCCGTCTCTGTTAATCTATTGGCTTTCATTTCAACTTGAACATTATGTTAATCTGTGGGCCTACTTCATTTATAGTTACAGTACATAAGGCCTGTGTTCTCCATGAATTCAAGTGTGAACACTGAAACTACAAAATATGGGTGAAGACTGGATAGTATGAAATACATGCAGTAATTGTAATTAATTGTGAGAGAGGAGAGCTGGACTCTTCCCACTGCTCGCTGAGAATGTTGGAGAAAATGTGAATATAGCTCAACCCAGCCTACAGTGACCCGAGCCTGGGAGCACTGAAATGTTCTGCTCTGTACACTGACTGGGGATTGTTAATCAAATCCAATAAACCTTTGTATGCCTACCACCACTGCTACATACCTTTGGCCTATCCCCTGAATATCTATGATAGGTAAATTTCACACAGTTTAGGCAATCAACAAGGCCATAGCATTCTGAATGTGTACTTTTCTCATTTCATTCAACTAGATTATTAAGAAAAGGGCTATGTGTTAATAGGGCCTAATAGCAGCCCTGAAATTAGAAAACATTTCAACATAAATTACAGAAAAGGTTTTTCATCATTATCATCAAGTTACAACTTTGAATGGGCTAAATGAAACACAAAATAACTGTCACAAATAAATATTGCAATTGTGGATTTTAACATTGCACGCCGTATCGTAGGCCTATAGAGTTTTGATATAGAATAGCGCCTACCAAAATTATAACGGCAGTTGGCTACCTCGCCTTATGTTGTGTCACACAAGTGCTTCCGTAGGATTATGTGTTACAGCCTACATATATATTATACAGTAGTAGTATATAATTACAACAATTTGACAAAAAAAACATGCAAAGGTTAAAACCAAGTCAGACTCACCCAACATACTATCTTTAATAGCAGGTTTTGTATGAACATATAGGGTACAATCTGTCCGAGAGCGTCAAAGCAGTCAAGCAAAGTGTTGCTGTAGTGGAGGAAGTGTGTGTGTTCGCTGAAGAGGAAGCTGCTCGAGAAATAATGGCACTGTGAGGAAGTGTATTGTCTCCCCACCACGACAGCCTGAGCTATTGTTTTAAGTATTTGCTGGTAGAATATTAAACAGCATTTTTAAATAAAATTGTTACTCAATGAATTACCTTATTTGACATTCAAAAGTACAGAATAGGAATAACCACATAGTTGTTAGAGGCCCAGTGCAGACAAAATTCTGTGTTTCCTGTGTTTTGTATCATATTGTACAACAGCTGATGAAACTAACACTGTAGAAGTGGGAAAAAAAGGGATCCTGATTGTTGCTGGTTGAAAATATAATCTACACAGGAACTTCTAATCCTCAGGTTTGCATGGGTGGGAGTTTTGGCTTGCCTGGTGACAAATTGGTTAATAGACCAATAACAAAGAGTTCCAAACCTCTCTGACAATAACAGCTAGTTTTCAGTTTTCCCCTCCACAATCAGACCACTCCCAGACAGTCCTAGCAAAATTCTTGCTTGAGTAATATTTTATTGCTAAAAAAGCTATTTTTGTCAATTTTAATGGAAAACTATTAAAGTAAGGTACTTAATTGTTAGCTAGAAATGATTTGATATTGATATAAACATGGCTACATTGGGCCTTTAAACTAAGAATTGAGGATTTAGCATTAGCTTATGATACAGTATATTATCAGATTAAGGTGTATCATACACCTTTATTATAAGAAGTTGGGATTTATCATGATAAGGCCTACTAGCTATCCCATTGAGGCTCAGATCTGTTCTGATGGGGGGCATCAGTTGCATCAGTTCCATCAGAAGATGCCCCCCCCTCTTTTTCCCCATGAAACACGTCTCCCCTCCTGTTTTATTTCTAGTGTTGTGTGGCCTACAGCCTCAAGGTGGCATACTTGAGTTTAGTTGTGTGGGACTGATGAGTCGATGAGTCGATGATAGACACCACGTTATTGTATCTTTCCTATTATGAGAGCACAGGCAGCGCCATTGAGGCCATCTCCATTTTGAAGTAGTCCATTTTTTTATTTAACTACATTGAACAAAAATATAAAATATAAATATAAACAATTTCAAATATTTTACTGAGTTACAGTTTATATAAGTAAATCAGTCCATTTAAATAAATTCCATAGGCCCTAATCTATGGATTTCACACGACTGGGAATACAGATATGCATCTGTTGGTCATAGATACCTTAAAAAAGGTGGGGGGTGGATCAGAAAACCAGTCAGTATCTGCTGTGACCACCATTTGCCTCATGCAACACGACACATCTCCTTGATCAGGCTGTTGATTGTGGCCTGTGGAATGTTGTCCGACTCCTCTTCAAGGGCTGTGTGAAGTTGCTGGATATTGGAGGGAATTTGAACACGCTGTCGTATACGTCGATCCAGATCATCCCAAACATGCTCAATGTGTGACTTGTCTAGTGAGTATGGAGACCATAGAAGAACTGGGACATTTTCAGCTACCAGGAATTGTGTACAGATCCTTGCGACATGGGCCCGTGCATTATAATTCTGAAACATGAGGTGATGGCAGCAGATGAATGGCACGACGATGGGCCTCAGGATCTCGTCACGGTATGTCTGTGCATTCAAATTGCCATCGATAAAATGTCATTGTATTTGTTAAATTAAGCATAGCATTTTGTTTAGAACATTTCTATAGATCTTTTATTTCAGCTCATGAAACATGGGACCAACACTTTACATGTTGAGTTTATATTTTTGTTCTTTGTACTTGTATAAATTGGCAAACAAACTGAATGGGTGCACACTGCCACCTAGAGTGTGTTGTTTGAACAGGTAAAAATCCAAAATTGGCGATTTACTGCCGCAGGAATGGTTCCTTACAAATATAATGCATTGGCTGATCCTTTCTGGTGACCTGGATGGAATTATGTGATCATTCCTTAACCCGTACAAAGTCCCACCCAGTTGACTACTTCAAAATGGTGAAAGTCCTCAATGGCTATGCCTGTGCTAAAATGGCTTTTGGGCACTAGAGCTCTCTATCAATCTGTATGCCTCAAAAATCTCAACGGGTTCATCATGTGTGAAGCCAGCATGAGCAACAGCTAGCAACAATGAGGCTGTGACCTACAGTAGGCGATTTCATTTAAAAAAAGTCCTCTGTTGATTTTGCTACAAAAGTGTCATACAAATTTAGATAAAACATATTTAATTTAACTAGGCAAGTCAAATAACCAGGCAAGCCAGGTTACTGGCCCAACGCTCGCTATCTAGGTAGCCTAGTGGTTAGAGCGTTGGACTAATAACCGAAAGGTTGCAAGATCAAATCCCTGAGCTGACAAGGTAAAATCTGTTATTCTGCCCCTGAACAAGGCAGTTAAACCACTGTTCCTAGGCTGTCATTAAAAATAAAAAGTTGTTCTTAACTGATTTGCCTAGTTAAATAAAGGTAAAATAAATAAAAAACATATAGGTGTGGTATATGGCCAATATACCAAGGATAAGGGCTGTTGTTCTTAACTGTGACGCAATGTGGAGTGCCTGGTTCCAGACCTTAGCCGTGGTATATTGGCCATTTATCACAAACCCCCGAGGGCCTTATTGCTATTATAAACTGGTTACAAACGTAATTAGAGCAGTACAAATACATGTTTTGTCATACCCTGAATACTGATTGGCTGACAGCCGTGGTATATCAAAACATATACTACGAGTATGACAAACATTTATTTTTTACTGCTCAAATTATGTTGGTAACCAGTTTATAATACAAATAAGGCACCTCGGGGGTTTGTGATATCTGGACAATATTCTTCGGCTAAGGGCTGTTCTTAGGCACGACGGGCCTTATTGCTTAAATATATAACAACTGTAACATAATTCGATATCCGAATATATTTTTTATTTAATAACTCATTTACACCGTTTACATGGCTGTACTATTATTTTGAAGGATTATCAAAAAAACTGAACAGGAAGTGATTCGTTGATATTGCTGGATTGACATGGGTGAAGCAACCCAGTCGGAAGAACATTTTCTGTTTGTGTGGGAAACCGGCTGGAGCGGACATGTAGCTAGTGCATTACAACCGCTCTGTGTTTGAATCAATCATAAATACTTTGTTCTTACTTGAGTGTATTTTTATCCAGTAAATTGACGTTAAAGGACGGGGTTGCTAGGTTGCTCGCGTTCTATCACTGTAGCTAGTTCGTGTGTGATGACTATCGGTGTAGCCGTCTTCCTAGCTGCAGACGGTGGTCTGAAGGCTGCTGCGGTGGTGAGCTACCTGAAGAAGCGTCCCGGACCATAACGTTAGCTAGCTGGCTTGATCCAGGTGTCTGTTTGTCGACCACCAAGTGTCTGTTAGTCGACCACCTCGGCCATTGTATTGGATTGTCTGCGCATTTCCTGGCACGTTAGCTGGTTAAACAGAGCGGAAAGTCATCTGTCGTATGCAGATATGACAGCCAACTAGCTAGCTAGCCAGCTAACTTAGATCTTTATCCATGGAGTACAAATGGGTTTCTCTTTTGAGTATGGACCTACGATTGATGACCTGCCTTTGAGTCTACGGTAACCACGAGAGCTGTAATAAGAAACGCGTCCAATGCAAAAGTATTGAATGGTAACTGAAATCATGAAGCGACTTACTTGATTATGATAGCTATTCAGGCCGGGCTTCCAAGCTCCCAGCTGTCACTTTTTAGTTTTGTTAACGTTGGCTAGCCAGACATTTATTTAGCTACTGACTGGTAACGTTAGCTATGATTGCTTGTTATCCATATGCAACTAATATTGGCTTGTAATGTAATGATTTTATTGATGGTGCAATTGTTTGCTAGTAGTATTATGGTTTAGCATTAGCCAAGCACGGATTTGTATGAGAGCCTGTATTATCTGCCTTTAGCCCTATGTGACTTCTATACTATGTCTGATGATATTTGGCTTGTAAAGCTCTGATGTGATCTCATTTGATACTTATGTCCTTTTTAGATTGTGATAATCATGCAGTGTCACTGTGAAATGTGTCATTGTTGTTTGAAATCTGAAGTTGGCATAGTCAAATCACTAGGCTAGTAGCTAACATTATAGCTACATTAATGCGAGCTGTCACGCTAACGTTTCCTCTCCATCCTCTTCCTAGCAAACCTCCATTATGGATTTCAGCAAATCGTTGACCTTGTGGATTGTATGCTTATGCATCCTGATGGAAAGTTGGACGGTACAAGCCAGCTCAGACCACCATCATATTGATAATGGTGTGTCAGGTATGTAGCAATCATTCAGAAAGTTCTGAACGTTATGACACATGTAATCATTCAGCCCATATGCCAGCGTGTGTATTCATACAATCCTCCATACACAATGTGATCAAAATAGGACACATTGTAGACTGTTTTTGCATTATCAGTGTACTAGAACCTCCTCTACCATTTCTGTATTTAGAAATTGTGCTGGCTCTAAATGAAGCCATGCTGAGAATAGTTAGGGTATGCAATCTCCATTAAGCTCTGTCCTCGGGTGATCATGGCACACTGTCAAGTCAGGGAGTTGTGCATCTTCGTAGTGAGTTTGTTTTGTTACCTATTGACAAGTCAGTCAAAACATTTTTCACTTCACTAGTTTTGCCACAGCATTCCGTGTCAGAACAAAACGGAATGTGTGAAATGATTGTCACAGCTTTTGTTTAAGCTAAACTTCGTAACACTGAGAATTTTTTGGAACTTAGCATAATGTAAGGAACATCAAATAGGTGCCTAAGCCTCATGTCAGCTACAATAGCAGGCTAGACCTAGCCTAATCATTGTTAGTTTTAGAACGGATCAGACCCTAGATTTATGGAAATGTTAGCTGTGTTGATTGCGAATGGACAATTGTGGGAATGTCATAACCAGTCTCTTCTGGCGTTCCCTTTTTGGTGGGTATCGTCATGTCATATTTATACAGCTGAGGGCAAATTAAGTGCCTGCCCACCATTTTATCATCACTGTTTATACAGGGCTCCTATGATTACACATGAACAGTGTTGATGTTGAACTTGTGGCATTTGTAATTTTTCATGGAGTGCCATGCTTCCTGTCCAAGGGGCCCTTAAGTAATGTATGCCTATTCCTGAAACAATTGAGATGTTTAGAAATTAGTAACAGTATCTTTGAAGACCACTCTCGGGCCCTGACTTTTGTAAGTCTATTCTATACCACTTACAGTAATTGTGCCTCTACTTGTAAGGTCTTTTTATTTGACATCATGCATTGAGGCCAGACTGTGTAAAGCCTTGGACAGGGGCCCAGTCATGGAGTGATACAACATGTTTGGCTATCACAGTGACCCATCTCCAATAGAGATTGTATTTGTGGTAAAACATTACACGGTTTTAGTGGTTTTTCTGGACCTGTTGGTGGTGAGACATTCAGTGAATGTGGCCTAGCTAGCCACATGCATAATGTATAGGTTAGTGTCTGTGCTCAGCAACAGTTTTACTAGCTCGTGGCGTTTGTGTGATGAAGAGGCTCGGTGCCTGGAGAGGGTTGACTACTACAGACTACTGCCTGCTACAGTAAGCCTGGTTGGGCATCCTGGAGTCAGGATGGGAAACAGTAATTACACTGGCAGTGAAGTGGAATATTCCAGAGGGCAAGTGCGTGTTCAATCTTCTACAGGCACACATACAGAGAGAGTGTTACATAACATAAAGCTTTTGAAAAGGTAGTCTAGTATGTAAATATCTGATCTCCAGACTCAGTAAGTTTGCAAACCAAATGAGAAAGAGGGTGTGAGTGAGAATAGCAGGTGATAAACGTCATAAATGTTTTCATCAAGGAAGTGTTTTCTGAAGAAGCACTGGGCTGGGGTTCTGGAATGTAGACCCACTGGTATTTTCAAATACCCCAAAACAACGGCCCAAAAGTAACTTTTTTTAACCACCACCGTCACACACCTGGGCTGTAGACTTAACCTTTATCTAGTAGGCTAGCAGTGTTCAGCACACTGACCTGGGCTGTAGACTTAACCTTTATCTAGTAGGCTAGCAGTGTTCAGCACACTGACCTGGGCTGTAGACTTAACCTTTGTCTAGTAGGCTAGCAGTGTTCAGCACACTGACCTGGGCTGTAGACTTAACCTTTATCTAGTAGGCTAGCAGTGTTCAGCACACTGACCTGGGCTGTAGACTTAACCTTTGTCTAGTAGGCTAGCAGTGTTCAGCACACTGACTTGCGTGGCTTGATTTGGAGCCCCCAGCAAGATTTATGCTGTTAGGTTGCTGAATTTAAAGAACAGATTAACCTGGAATGGATTTGTCATTTGGTTATCTGGAGACATATTAGTCAGGAAACATTCATTTTGAGCTGCGTTGTTATTGTCAAACTGCCACTATAGATGGGGTTTGAGATTTGGTGCCTTCCATTGCAGCTGTATAGCTTAGTTATGGCAGAGGAAATACTGTTTTTGATCAGAAATGCTCCACCCCACATTCTGCTGCAGTGCAGTGGCACATGCTACTGCCTGTATGTGTTGAAGAGAAGGCTTTACAATCAGAGAATGTTAGCATGTCTTAACAAGCAGCTCTGGAAAACCTGACAGAAAGTCAGTTGATGGATTAGCAGCTTGTTGTAGCCTACTTCCACTGTAAATAATGTATCTTTTATTTTCTTGTTGAGTTCCGAGTGGAGTGGGAGGGTGTTTGACAAAGACCTACGTTTTCTCGTGCACATAAAGGCTTCTTGAAGTCAGGAACGGTTTTACTCAAATAGAGAATTTATTTGAATAAATTGATAAATACAACAGTTAAAATCAGGATATGAACTAAAACAAGGATACAAGTTCAAAAAGGTAAGAGCATAAAATGCTCTCCTCTGTCCTTGTTTCAACGACTCACACTGCCTCTCTCCCACAAACACATATACCCTTCTGTTCAACCAACTCAATTTGGTTGGAGGGGCTACAATCCTGACTCAACACACATTCCTCACATATAATTACACACTTAACTGTAGCAGACTAAATGTTTGACTGGAAGGATATGAAAAGTGACTGAAAAACAGGGCCCTTTAACAGAAACTTTAACACAGTCACACACACACACAACGGGGAATGTATGAGTCTAGGTGAGGAAGTGCCATCATCCTGTGGTGGTGGTTGTTGATATGTTTTTTGTTTTTGATTAATACAAGTTATTACATTTGCTTCATGAGTAGTGAGTGATCCTAGGGTGGCAACACATACATTCTAATGGATTTCAATGGGTCTTTCTCCATTCTGATTGTTTTATACTGTTCAATTCAACTTCAACCAAAATGAATTTCAGCACTTTTATAATTTATACATTTCCTGCACTCAGTTGCAGTGGTGGAAAAAGTACCCAATTGTCATACTTGAGTAAAAGTAAAGATACGTTAATAGAACATTACTCAAGTAAAAGTGAAAGTCACCCAGTAAAATACTACTTGAGTAAAAGTATTTGGTTTTAAATATACTTAAGTATCAAAAGTGAAAGTATAAATCATTTCAAATTCCTTATATTAAGCAAAGTAGATGGCACAATTTTCTTGTTTTTATTTTATTTACGGAAAGCCAGGGGAACACTCCAACACTCAGACATAATTTACAAACAAAGCATGTGTGTTTAGTGAGTCCTCCAGATCAGAGGCAGTAGGGATGACCAGGGATGTTCTCTTGATAAGTGCATGAATTGGACCATTTTCCTGTCCAGCTAAGCATTCAAAATGTAACGAGTACTTTTAGGTGTCAGGGAAAATGTGTGGAGTTAAAAAGTACAGTATTTTCTTCAGGAATGTAGTGAAGTAAAAGTTGTCAAAAATAAAAACAGTAAAGTACAGATACCAAAAAAACGACTTTAGAAGTACTTGAAAGTATTTTTACTTAAGTACTTTACACCACTGCTCAATTGAGATAATTTCCGCACTGCCACGTAGGGCTGCACGATATGGGCAATTAATCTAGGATTTATTTTAGTCCGAATGTTGCAATTGCGAATTATTGCAAAACTGTTGGAATCATGGAAATAGAATGACTATTCTAATTCTATAGTTTTGAATATAATAGTGGGCACTTTGAATACAGTGTTGTTTAAAATGCCAGGGAGGAGTTATTGTGACAGGGTAGGAACTAAAGTGTTGATAAGTGTTTCCTAGGGGACCCTATAAGCTTTGGCTACATTGCATGTTTTCTCTTAGCTAATTCATGTAGCTAACATATTCTTGCTTTGAATGTTCCTCTTTTTATTTAGAAGATACTGTTGCACAAACAACATGCTGATTTAAGTCTACACCATCACTGGTATAAGGCTGTATTAGCTAGCTACGTTTTGCTTTTACTCAGTACATTTATTAGCTAGCTAGCTAGCTATTAGCATTAGCGGCTAACAATTAGCATCTCACAAGATTTAGGGCAACTTGCTAAGAAAAGACGAACAAGCCATTTGCAGATGTAAGAAACACAAACTAATAGTGTAATTATAGAACGCTAGTGGATTTATATTAAGAAGCAAAGTGGAAACAGCATCGTTGTCATCAACATTGTTGCATGTGCTGCATTGACCATGCAGAATGAACGCAAGTGTCTCGTGGTTGAGGAACATCAAATGCGGTCTTTGAGTGACAGGGGCCGTGGCTAGGTCTGTGTGGAAAGTGGCAGGGAGAGAAAGAGCGGAGAGAGATGACTCAAGTAGCGAAGTAAACTATAAAAATGACATTGCACATGGTGTATCACATTTAACAAACTAACATTCAAATACCTTTCTAGAAGGTAAAGTAAAAACCCAAACCGGTCCCTGCATCAATACTGGTACCTCATAAAATACGGTATACTGCCCAGCCCTAGTCACAGCCTCTGTGGCTGGCTTGCTCTAGCTCTTGACAGGTCATGGTATGGTGACTTTTGTGGATACAAAGAAGTTTAATCATTTGCCCCTATGCTGTTGCCTACAGCTAGGCTGCTTGATATAATGCAACTCCATATCTTTACTTTTCTGGCCTCATTGCCATTTTCTGTGCAGCACTTGCTACCTTAATTTTCCTATTTCTTCAAAGTCTTTGTCATAAATAGAGCTGCAGTAGGATTCCATGCCAGAGAAGCTACTGCCTGCCCTGTGCTGTGCTATAAGTTGCACTCTGCAATGGCCAATCAGGGAAAGTTACTTACGGGTCTTGCCTAGTGTTGTAATACTACGAGCTACATTGTGCTGCAAATGGGAGAGCAAGCAGGAAGTAAACACACTTGGACACTTGCTGTTGTGTGCTTCCGCATGCCTGATATCATATTTCTTAGTGTGAAATATGACGACATTGCACAAATGTAGGCCTTGCCCAATTTTTTTTATTTAACCGTTATTTAACTAGGCAAGTCAGTTAAGAACACATTCTTATTTACAATGATGGCCTACCAAAAGGCAAAAGGCCTCCTGCGGGGATGGGGGCTGGGGTTAAAAATAAAAATATAGGACAAAACACACATCATGACGAGAGAGACACCACAACACTACATAAATAGAGACCTAAGACGACAACACAGCATGGTAGCAACACCACATGACAACATGGCAGCGACAACAACATGGCAGCAACACAACATGGCAGCAGCACAATATGGTAGCTGCACAAAACATGGTACAAACATTATTGTGCACAGACAAACCACAAAGGCAAGAAGGTAGAGACAACAATACATTGCGTGAAAGCAGCCACAACTGTCAGTAAGAGTGTCCATGATTGAGTTTTTTGGTCAGGATAACCCACACAGTCGTACAAGCAAAAATAGTTTGCACAGACTCTTAGCTTTGATCTATCTGGTCAGCTTTTTCCCTTTTAGGGACTGTTGGCTATGACTTTACCCTGTGGTTTCATCATGAAGACTCCATTCTTTCGACCTGAGATTGTAAACTTAACTTTGAACATTGAAGCTTTCAGAAATGACATTTGGCTACACTGCGGATCTCTGTGGCTTAGAGGCAGCCTTGGTCACCCTCCTGCACATAGCCCAGAATGTCTGCAGACTGCAGCTCAGACCAAACTGTTTTCCTCTGAGTTGAAGCGAGGCCTTGTCTGTGATCTGCTGCTGCAGAGGGTTTCTAATCCCCCAGGAGAGAGGGGAAGACTGTATGCCAGGCAGGCATAGACACACAACATTATACACAGCCTAGGCAGATGGTTTCATAACCATGACTACAGCCAGAGATACTTCCGGCATGTGACACCATTCATACAACTTTTTTTTCAAACAACTGAATTGGAATGGCTGCATAGCTGGAATTCTTGAGGTGAAAGTGAACACATTTCTTACTAAGTATAGACCTCTATGTACGTGCTATTATCCTGATGTGTAATAGACTAAGATAGGCGGGTCGTTCCACGAATAGAGTACATTTTGGGTAGTGTAACTTGGTAAAATATATAACATTCTGTCATAAAGAGCACACTTCATAAACATGTTTTATCATCTCAAGGGGGTAACAAAAAGACTATAGCACATGCCATTAAAGTACCAGGGTTAACCGTAACAGGGTTGAGGTTTTCATCTTAAATTAGCCATAAATCCCCTTATGATATGGGGAATGGAAGCTTGTTTTGTGCAACAGGGAAGAGCAATTAAATGCAAGCTTCAGCAATTTTTTTTAAACATTTGTTAGGTTCTTATTTTTCAGAGTAACTAACTCCGACACTAGAGAAGCTTAACCAAGTTTAATTCTTCCCAAAGGGTCTGTACAGCTGTAATTCAGACAACCAAACATTTCTCACCATCACAGGTATATATATATCCCACTTTACAAATCAACCATATATATCCCACTTTACCTTCCTTACCTTACCTCATTTGCACACATTGCATATAGATTTATTTTTCTATTGTATTATTGACTGTACGTTTTGTTTTACTCCATGTGTAACTCTTTGTTGTTGTATGTGTCGAACTGCTTTGCTTTATCTTGGCCAGGTCGCAGTTGTAAATGAGAACTTGTTCTCAACTGGCCTACCTGGTTAAATAAAGGTGAAATAAAAAAAAAATTAAAAAGACACTTCTCCTTCTCTCCATTCCTTACTCCCTTCAGGGGATCTGACCTCACCTCCTGACCTCCACCTCCTGACCTCAACCCCTCCTTTGCCTAGTCCACAGATGTCCATCTGCCTCCCCTATAGCAATCCTTTGATCTCCTCCTGTCCACCCAGCACATTCCACAGCCACTCTGTCTTTCTACAGATCTCTCCTTAATATACTATGTGTCTGATCTATCATGTCTTTAATGTCTCAATGTTCGAAGTTTAGACTCCAACACATTAAAACATTTATATCTAGTAAGAGGGTGTTATGATCCACATGCTCAGTTTTCCACAACAAAACACCAGAAAATAGTAAATACTATGATTTTACTATTTATATTTTTAATGTTTCTTAAAAAAAAAAAAAAAACACTATATTAAACAAAATGAGAGTTCAGTTGACCTTAGAATGATGAACAGGATTAAATTAATCACTAATCACATGAAATAAAAACTCTTCTTCAGAAAGGACAATCAAAGCAACAACATAACTAGGGCTTTACAATGATGGTGAAAACTTGAAGAAATGTTGGTTAGATCTTCCCAGGAAAGTCTTAAAAATTTGACGAGGGACATGTCAAAATACACTTCAAGTCTTTTTATTTCTAGAAATGTCCATGTGGTCTATATTAAAAGGCACTTCATTAAATGTAATAGTCCTAGTAGTAGGCTTTATTCCGTACTAAGTCAAGGAAAATAACATTAGGCTAGTAATGATTTGGAGGTTTTGCCCTCATAGTCCCCCCTGGTCTTTGACTTTTCCCTCACTAGAACTCTACTTCCCTACACACATGTTGCACTGGGATTGATGACATAACATCAGCACCCTTGTCATTCTGAGTGCTGGCAACACTCAGGTTACACTGTTGAAAAGAAAGCTAACCCCTACACCCCCCCCCCCACACACACACACACACACAACACAGCCTGGTTATAAATAGCCTCTTGCTAGGTTTAGTTAATGCTCTGCTACATTTAACACCCCTGTAGTTTTCTGCTGTGAGCAGCAAAGTTCCTAGGCCACAATGTGGATTTGAACAAATGGCTTACGATGGTTTCAAGGTGGACATCATTTTGGCTGTTGTTAGCCTACCCATAAGCTGAAGTGTGTTACAAGCTGATTGTCACTAGACTAGGGCTGACCCCATTTAGTTGACTGGTTGATTGTTTGGTCAATAGGCTGTTGGTCGACCAAGATTTTTTGTTTGTTGAGCAGTGGCAAATATACAAAAATAATTTATGGCACACGAGACACCTGTCTGATTCATACCTGTCTGAGTGGACTAATCCATTGCGGAGGCCTGTCTGAGTGGACTAATCCATTGCGGAGGCTGCGGGGATGGCACACCAGTATCACCAGTAGTACATTTACTGTTAATTCCCATTTCTCATCTACAATGTTTGTTTGGTTACGGTAATTTCTGTTAATTTATTTGATTTATTATTATAGTCTTACCGTTGTCATTGTAACAGTGGACACGTTGTTTGCAGAGAGCACAACTTAGGCTAGCTACACTTGTTAGAAAAAAGTTGTGGTTTATTTCATTCTATTTACGAGTTGTCAAATTATTAATTGTCTTTTGTTTTGGAGCGCTCTTGTCAATCTTTAGTAACGACATGCACCTGATTACACATAGAAGTAGGCCTAGCCTACCTGGCCTACCCGCAAATGTAGGCCTATAGATGTGCCCATTTGGGGATCTGATACTATTTCTGATTGTCTTAACCATCACAAAGGAGCTTCTCAAAGAAAAAATGTCTTCGCATCAAACAGCAAGTAAACAAAGTGTGTTTTTACATCCATAGAGAATGACAATAGTTCTTCAATGTAGCCTATTTGATAAATATTTTCAGCTCTCTCAATCGATAACCACTGAGCATAAAAAGGGGAAAAAACATAATGCTCTGATCTGGTGGAAACTTCATAAAATAGGCCTACCTAATTACTTCTTATCCCTTGCGCAAATAGCCTACAACTGTGTCAGTGGTGGGGGAAACTGAGCACCCAGGATATTTTATACAATGTTGCAAGTTTACTAGCACTTGCTTTGGGACATACCAAGTTAATAGTTGATACAATATTTCAAGTTTCTTGCAGACAGGCCATGCGTAGCCAATGTGATTCATAGGATATTTATTTTTATCAGGATATTTTCTACCTGCAGGCTGCAATGTTTTTATTTGTTGCCTTTATATAGGCTATTTTTACATATTGGCAATAGAAGTTACTTTTAGATTTGTATCATTTTCATTTAGAATGTTGATTTACCACGTGACATTGATTTTGAGATTATAAATTATAAATTAAATGAAACTGTTCCACAGAAATGTACATATAAAACTGGCACGTAGAAATAGTACGAAAACTTTGCAGTCCAAATGGAAAAGTTTGCCGACTGCTGGTGTAGCCTTCAGCAGCTAATCTGCAAAGGCCAGCAGCAGCGGGCAGGGGTAGGAGGAGAACATATTTCTTTTTTCTTTTCTTTTTTTCTTGGTAGGCTATATTGATCTGTCTCCCTATTTAGTAATTTGTGTTTTCATTTTGAATCGCAGTGCATAAAGCATCAGACAAGCTCAGTAGCCTACATATAGTTAATTTTATTCAAACATAGGGCGTGTCTATATTTGGGAAAATACAAGTTAAAAAATGTAGACCAACTGATTTGTCAAAAGAACAGACTACTCTCGGTCAACCAAGATTGTTTTTAGTTGTGGACAGCCCTATGCTAGTTGGGAGGTATCCAGATGTTCATACCTTCAAAACGTTCCCGTACCATACCGGGGTATACGGTATTACTGGCAGTGCATGCAAAGGGCGCTATTTCTTTCCAAACCCAAAAATATATATACATTATTATTTTGACACACAAAACAAATTTTGGCAGCAGGGATCTTGTTCCAGGAGGAGATTGTCTCTGCTGTAGCCACTTAGCTAGCCACTTAGCTAGCCACTTTGCTAGCCACTTAGCTAGCCACTTAGCTAACACGTTAGCAAACCAAACGTTAGCTGGATCTCGGAGTTAGAAATAATTTATTTGGCACATCTTGGATAGTTTAACTTATAGTTACAAGCAGTGGTGTAGCTTTAGGGCGCCCCAAACTATTACAAATTATACCGGTATACAAATATATGATTTACCGCCCAAGTTCAGGTATTGTTGGGAGCCCTGTACAACTGCTGGCACTTCATACTTAAATGCGAGCTTTGACTCAAGTTAAACTTGTCTTTTCTCCCTCAGAACTCTGTCGCATCGACGAGCCTCGGTGCCACGATGAAAATACCATCCTCAGCTTTGAGGCCATCCGCAGTATCCACAAGCAGATGGATGACGATGCTAATGGCAATGTGGACGTGTCAGAGACGGACGGGGTGAGTAGTACCACCAGGTTCCCTACACAATGTGGGCGTGTCAGAGAAGGACTGGGTGAGTAGCACCACCAGGTTCCCTACACAATGTGGGTGTGTCAGAGAAGGACTGGGTTGGTAGTACCACCAGGTTCCCTACACAATCTGGGCGTGTCAGAGAAGGACTGGGTGAGTAGCACCACCAGGTTCCCTACACAATGTGGGCGTGTCAGAGAAGGACTGGGTTGGTAGCACCACCAGGTTCCCTACACAATGTGGTCGTGTCAGAGAAGGACTGTGTGTGTAGTACCACCAGGTTCCCTACTTCATTACATTTCAATAGCATTTGATAGATTACAGATGGTTTCAGTTTTCATAGTGTGATGTTTTNTGGGCGTGTCAGAGAAGGACTGGGTGAGTAGCACCACCAGGTTCCCTACACAATGTGGGCGTGTCAGAGAAGGACTGGGTGAGTAGCACCACCAGGTTCCCTACACAATGTGGGCGTGTCAGAGAAGGACTGGGTGAGTAGCACCACCAGGTTCCCTACACAATGTGGGCGTGTCAGAGAAGGACTGGGTGAGTAGCACCACCAGGTTCCCTACACTATGTGGGCGTGTCAGAGAAGGACTGGGTTGGTAGCACCACCAGGTTCCCTACACAATGTGGGCGTGTCAGAGAAGGACTGGGTTGGTAGCACCACCAGGTTCCCTACACAATGTGGTCGTGTCAGAGAAGGACTGTGTGTGTAGTACCACCAGGTTCCCTACTTCATTACATTTCAATAGCATTTGATAGATTACAGATGGTTTCAGTTTTCATAGTGTGATGTTTTGGAGAGGATGTAGCTACTTTGCTGCATGGCACCAGTCAAACCTGTCTATGTGAGTCACAGAAAAGTGGCCTGAACATATCAGTACTCTAATCCCCTGTCATCCACCAGCAGGGATTCCTTCCCAAGATGGCCACAGATAATGAGATTAGTTAATGGCTGCTCGGTAATGGCTTTTACTTTGCTATTGAAGTAAGTGGTGGATTTGTGCTCCTCCTGCTTCTCATGTTGTAGTGCTGTGCTTGAGTTCACTGAGTAGAAACCCTGCTGGTTTTTACTATGCGCTGGAGGAGTTGGCTCCTCTTTTACAGGCTGCTAACCAATTGTTCTATTTTGTGTGTATTTTGCACGTTGTTTATAACTTATTTTGTACATAATGTTTCTGCCACTGTCTCTTACGACAGAAAATAGCTTCTGGATAGCAGAACAGCGATTACTCACCTTGAACTAGACAAAGATTTTTTTCTTTAACCAGTTGGACGTGAAGGATTTACTGCTGATACCGGACCAGGCCCAAATTCCCGTAATTGGCATGAAGAAGAGACGCTGATACAGGTCCGGGTGCCTTTTGAGAATTCATCGGCGAGGGAATAACCCTCCTCTACTATCCATCCTATTGGCCAATGTGCAGTCATTGGAGAATGAACTGGATGAGCTCCGTTCAAGTCTATCCTACCAACAGGACATTTAAAAACTGTATTATCTTATGTTTCACTGAGTCGTGGCTGAACGTCAACATGGATAATATACAGTTGGCTGGTTTTTCCATGCATCGGCAAGACAGAAAAGCTGCCTCCGGTAAGACATGGGGTGGTGGTCTGTGTCTGTCAATAACAGCTGGTGCGCGAAATCTAATATTATGGAAGTCTCAAGGTTTTGCTCACCTGAGTATCTCTTGATAAGCTGTAGGCCACACTATTTACCAAGAGAGTTTTCATCTTTTTTTCATAGCTGTCTATTTACCACCAGAAACCGATGCTGGCACTAAGACCGCATTCAACGAGCTGTATAAGGCCAAAAGCAAACAAGAAAATGCTCATCCAGAGGCGGCGCTCCTAGTGTCCGGGGACTGTAATGCAGGGAAACTTACATCTGTTTTACCTCATTTCTACCAGCATGTCACGTGCAACCAGAGGGACCATAATTCTATCCTGATTCCTGCTTACAAGCAAACGCTAAAGCAGGAAGTAGCAGTGAGTCGCTCCATATGGAAGTGGTCAGATGACGCAAATGCTAAGCTACAGGACTGTTTTGCTAGCATAGACTGGATTATGTTCCGGTATTCATCCGATTGCATTGAGGAGTAATACCACATCAGTCACTGGCTTCATCAATAAGTACATCGATGATGTCGTCCCCACAGTGACTGTACGTACATACCCCAACCAGAAGCCATGGATTACAGGCAACATCTTCACCTTCGGGTAAAGCTGGTGCTTTCAAGGAGCGGGACCCGGACGCTTATAAGAAATCCTGCTCTACCCTGCAAACCATCAAACAGGCAAACCGTCAATTCAGGACTAAGATTGAATCCTACTACACCGGCTCTGACGCTCGTCAGATGTGGCAGGGCTTGCAAACTATTACGGACTACAAAGGGAAGCCCAGCCGCGTGCTGCCCAGTGACCCGAGCCTACCAGACGGGCTAAATTACTTCTATGCGCGCTTCGAGGCAAGCAACACTGAAGCATGCATGAGAGCACCAGCTGTTCCGGACGACTGTTTAATCACACTATCCGTAGTAAGACCTTTAAACAAGTCAACTTTCACAAGGCCGCAGGGCAGAAAGAATACCAGGACGTGTACTCGGAGCATGCGCTAACCAACTGGCAAGTGTCTTCACTGACATTTTCAACCTGTCCATGACCGTGTCTGTAATACCTACATGTTTCAAGCAGACCACCATAGTCACTGTGCCCAAGAACTCAAAGGTAACCTGCCTAAATGACTACTGACCCGTAGCACTCACGTGCTTTAAAAGACTGGTCATGGCTTACATCAACACCATCATCCCAGAAACCCAAGACCCACTCCAATTTGCGTACCGCCCCAACAGATCCACAAATGACACAATCTCCATTGCCCTCCACACTGCCTTTTCCCACCTGGACAAAAGGAACACCTGCATGAGAATGCTGTCCATTGACTACAGCTCAGCGTTCAACACCATAGTACCCTCAAAGCTCATCACTAAGCTAAGGACCCTTGGACTAAACACCTCCTGCAACTGGATCCTGGACTTCCTGACGGGCCGCCCCCAGGTGGTAAGGGTAAGCAACAACACATCTGCCACGCTGAACCTCAACACGGGGGCCTCTCAGGGGTGCATTCTTATTCCCTTCCTGTACTCCCTGTTCACCCATGACTGTGTGGCCAAGCACGACTCCAACACCATCATTAAGTTTTCCGACAACACAACAATGGTAGGCCTGATCACCGACAACGATGAGACGGCCTATAGGGAGGAGGTCAGAGACCTGGCAGTGTGGTGCCAGGACAACATCTTCCTCAACGTAACCAAGACTAAGGAGATGATTGTGGACTACAGGAAAAGGGGGTCCGAGCACACCCCCATTCAAATCGACGGGGCTGTAGTGGAGCAGGTTGAGAGCTTCAAGTTCTTTGGTGTCCACATCACTGACAAACTATCATGGTCCAAACACACCAAGACAGTCGTGAAGAGGCCACGACAACGCCTATTCCCCTCAGGAGACTGAAAAGATTTGGCATGGGTCCTCAAGTCCTCAAAAAGTTCTGCAGCTGCATGATCGAGAGCATCCTGACTGGTTGCATCACTGCCTGGTATGTCAACTGCTCAGCCTCCGACCAGAAGCCCCTACAGAGTACATCACTGGGGCTATGCTTCCTGCCATCCAAGGTGCTAAAAAGACTACAGCCACTCTAGTCATAGACTGTTTTCTCTGCTAACTTACGGGATGCAGTACCTGAGCGTCAAGTCTAGGTGCAAAAGGCTTTTTAACAGCTTCTACCTCCAAGCCATAAGACTGCTGAACAGTAAATCAAATGCCACCCAGATTATTTGCATTGACCCCCCCCCCGCTACTACTCACTGTTTATTAGCTATGCATAGTCACTTTACCACTACATACATGTACATATTACTTCAATTACCTTGACTAACCTGTACCTCCGCCTATTGACCTGGTACCGGTAGCCCCTGTATATAGCCTTGTTATTGTTATTTTATTGTTACTCTTTTTTTCTTAATTGCATTGTTAGTTAAGGCCTTGTAAGTAAGCATTTCACAGTAAGGTCTACACCAGGGAGTGTTGGGACTTATCCCCTCCTCTCTGCTGTGTAACCAGTGTCCCGGGCCTCCTTTGGGACTGGGAGAGCTTGTAAGGCAGCCACAGGTAGCACAGCATGGCCAGGCCAGTCCAGGCATTCCTTCAGTCAGAGAGAAGTCAGGGCTGCAAAAATGACACCTGTGTGGCCTGCCCTCGCCTCCCCTCCCCGTAGCAGGCTTGTCTCGACCAGCTATGACCAGGCTGGGAGAGGAGAGACCTGTAGGGCAGCCACAACCAGGCTGAGAGAGGAGAGGCCCGTAGGGCAGCCACGGCCAGGCTGGGAGAGGAGAGGCCCGTAGGGCAGCCACGGCCAGGCTGGGAGAGGAGAGGCCCGTAGGGCAGCCACGGCCAGGCTGGGAGAGGAGAGCCCCGTAGGGCAGCCACGGCCAGGCTGGGAGAGGAAAGGCCCGTAGGGCAGCCACGGCCAGGCTGGGAGAGGAGAGGCCCGTAGGGCAGCCACGGCCAGGCTGGGAGAGGAGAGGCCCGTAGGGCAGCCACGGCCAGGCTGGGAGAGGAGAGGCCCGTAGGGCAGCCACGGCCAGGCTGGGAGAGGAGAGGCCCGTAGGGCAGNACTCTGTGACATCAGGTGATGTAAGAAGGGCTTTATAAATAAATTTGATTGATTGATTTGAATGCAGGTTTAGGAAAAATTAGTGTTAAAGTATTTACTAAAATAAACTGAAGTAAAAAATAAATAAATAAAATTAAAATAATAAAATAAGTATCAAAAGTAAAAGTATAAATCGTTTCAAATTCCTTATTAAGCAAACCAGATGGCACAATTTATTATTATTATTATTATTATTTTTTATATATTTACGGATAGCCAGGCCCACTCAGACATCATTTACAAAGAAAGCATGTGTTTAGTGAGTCCACCAGATCAGCAGCAGTAGTGATGACCAGGGATGTTCTCTTGATAAGTGTGAATTCAACCATTTTCCTGTCCTGTTTAGCATTCAAAAATGTTTGGGGTCAGGGAAAATTTTAAGGGTAAAAAGTACATGTTTAGAAATGTAGTGAAGTAACAGTATAAATAGTAAAGTACAGATACCCCCAAAAAACGACTTAAGTAGTACTTAAGTTCTTTACACTACTGGAGAGGAGAGGCCTATAGGTCAGCCACGACCAGGCTGGGAGAAGAGAGGCCCACCTCAGGAGGCTCCGGTCTGGACTAGAGCTCTCTTCCTCTGCAGCTTCTTCTGCAGGGGCTGAGCAGTTTTGGAGAAGTAGACACTGACTCTGAAGACATCCCTGCAGCAGCCAGCCTGTGAATTAAGCACATCTCCGGTGTCAGTCCTGGCTCAGAGCCAACACTGAGAAAAGCTGAACAAGACATGTAGAGTGCTTGGACCAAAGCAGCTCTGATTCCTGGGAACTTCTTAGAGAAAGAAAAGGTTTTTATGATCATGGTTCATAATTTTTTTGTATTTTATTAGGATCTCCATTAGCTGTTGCAAAAGCAGCAGCTACTCTTCTTGGAGTCGACACAAAACATGAAACATGGTATTATACAGAACATTAATACCCTGGTTCGATTCCAGGCTGTATCACAACCGGCCGTGATTGGGAGTCCAATTGGTCGAGCGTCGTCCGGGTTTGGCCGGTGTAGGCCGTCATTGTAAATAAGAATTTGTTCTTAACTAACTGACTTGCCTAGTTAAATAAAGGTTCAATAATAAAAATAAAAAGCTAAGATGATTGAAACAGCATGTTGCAGCTAAAAAACACACGTTGAACACTGGACCAGGATTCTTTAAAACATCAGCTGTTTGGCTACATTGTCAAAGAAACGGTATGATTTATTGCCTGCTTGTGAGTGTCCGCCCTGTAGTGAAAACCACCCACACTAAGCTCTGAAGAAGGAAAATCAGCATCATGGCTTGTCCTGCGCCCATGTTCTTTGAGATGTTCTTTGTGGGGGCGTGTGTGTCGTACAGCAGCCAAGCCTCTTCCTCCCAGTGATAACAGCATGGGGGCTGGCTAGAGATGGATGGAACATAATGTCAGCTAAGCCCTGTTGCTGTGCTTCTATGTTGTTGCTCAAGAGAACTGGAGACACTTAATGTGTCCGATATTACTTACAGTAGGCTCATTAGATTGAAAGATTGGTGAGTGTTTAGAGTAGAAAGAGAACACCTGATTTCCTGTTTGTGTTCCTCAGTGATCTATTGCTGTTAGAAATGGAGTTATAGGTTTGTGCTTTCCATCACAGGTTCTCAGGCCAATAGAGCTTCAGTGTAAAATATTACACATGTAAATGCTCACACGTATAGATCTTTATTGACATTCACTTGGTAAGACAATGTCTAGGTCTTAATTGTCAATCAGTCGTACAAGGCCATGTGTTTTCTAGCCCCTCCTCAGAGTGTGTGGTGTTCCTGGCTGTTCCATTAATGCTAGGCTCCTCTCTTCTGCACACTGTATTACAGTAACAAGGCTGAGTCCACACAGTGAAGTGAGCCCGGTCTGCAGCAGTAGGCTTAGCTGTCTGACTCTGCAGGCTTGGGAAGGCTCAGGGCATGCCTCTTTGTTGGTTGTTCTCTGAGCACGCCGTACAGAGATCTTTTTATCCTTCCCTGGTATAGCTGACACTTTGCAGTCTCCTAGGTCTACCTCAGCCTTGATGTAACAGTTTGATTCCATCATCTATAAGTGACAGGCCACATAATCCTTTTGGCTGATTTGATTGATACCTCCCCTGTTCTTTCTTCACTTCTCTCTCTCCCCCACTCTCTCTCTTCCCTGCTCTCTGTCTTCCCTTCTGTCTCCCCCCATGTGACCCTGGCGACCTCCAGTTCCTGAGGGAGGACCTGAACTACCACGATCCCAAAGCCAAGCACAACAGTTTCCACGGAGACGACCAGTTCATCAGTGTGGAAGACTTGTGGAATACCTGGAAGGGTTCTGAAGGTGCTGGAACTCCACTGTAACTAACAGCCTCCCGCTCTGTCTCTGCTCTCTACAGGCTAGCAGTACAAACAAGCCACTTAGTGCATCCGTGTGCATATAAGAGAGTCTCAGACGATAAATCTCATTCAGTACACTGTGTTCTGTGTTCTCCTCTGAGAGCGCTGCGCTCTCCGTCCATCTCTCCTCGTTTGAGGTCTCACTGCTGACTGACACCATGTTAGCTACAGTACCAGTCAAAGGTTTGGACACACCTACTCATTTCAGAGTTCTTCTTAATTGTAGAATAATAGTGAAGACATCAAAACTATGAAATAACACATATGGAGTAATGTAACCAAAAAAGTGTTAAACAAATTCTTCAAAGTATTCACCCTTTCCCTTGATCACAGCTTTGCACACTTTTGGCATTCTCTCAACCAGCTTCATGAGGTAGTCACCTGGAATGCATTTCAATTAACAGGTGTGCCTTGTTAAAATTTTATTTGTGGAATTTCTTTCCTTCTGAATGCATTTGAGTTGGTGATCAGTTGTGACAAGGTAGGTGTGGTATACAGAAGATAACCCTGTTTGGTACGATTCCATATTATGGCAAGAACAGCTCAAATAAAAACAACAGTGCATCATTACTTTAACACATGAAGGTCAGTCAAGTTTATTCAAGTGCAGTCACAAAAACCATCAAGCGCTAGGATGAAACTGGCTCTCATGAGGCCCGCCACAGGAAAGGAAGACCCAGTTACATCTGCTGCAGAGGATAAGTTCATTAGAGTTACCAGCCCAAATAAATGCTTCACAGAGTTCAAGTAACAGACACATCTCAACATCAACTGTTCAGAGGAGACTGCGTGGATCAGGCCTTCATGGTCGAATTGCTACAGAGAAACCACTACTAAAGGACACTAATAATAATAAGAGACTTGCTTGGGCCATGAAACACGAGCAATGGACATTAGATCGGTGGAAATCTGTCATTTTGGTCTGATGAGTCCAAATGTAAGATTTCTGTCTTTGTGAGACGCAGATTAGGTGAACGGATGATCTCTGCATGTGTGGTTCCCACCGTGAAGCATGGAGGAGGAGGTGTGATGGTGTGGGGTCACTTTGCTGGTGACACTGTCTGATTTATTTAGAATTCAAAGCACACTTAACCAGCATGGCTACCACAGCATTCTGCAGCGATACGTCATCACTTCTAGATTGCACTTAGTGGGACTATCATTTGTTTTTCAACAGGACAATGACCCAACACACCTCCATGCTGTGTAAGGGCTATTTGACCAAGGAGAGTGATGGAGTGCTACATCAGATCACCTGGCCTCCACAATCACCCGACCTCAACCCAATTGAGATGAGTTGGGCCGCAGAGTGAAGGAAAAGCAGCTAACAAGTGCTCAGCACATGTGGGGGCTCCTTCAAGACTGTTGGAAAAGCATTCCAGGTGAAGTTGGTTGAGAGAATGCTACGAGTGTGCAAAGCTGTCATCAAGGCAAAGGGTGGCTACTTTGAGGAATCTCAAATATATTTTGATTAAACACTTTTGGTTTCTACAGGATTCCATATATGTTATTTCATAGTGTTGATGTCTTCACTATTATTCTACAATGTAGAAAATTGTAAAAATAAAGAAACTCTTGAATGAGTAGGTGTGTCCAAACTTTTGACTGGTACTGTGTATCAGAACCCTTCCCTGCTGTTCTGAGCCACCCTGTGCTTTGTACTGTCTGTTTAAACTACTGCAATGTTTTTACATTTTATCATCAGTAATTAGATTTGGATTGAAAGCTTTGATTTTCTGTCTGGTTACTGTATAGGTAAGGGAGAGTATTTTCTCAGCCTCTCTGCACTTAGGCTGCCCAGCCAGAGTAGTCAAACGTATCAGTTGGTATGTCCTCATTGTCAAGTGAAGTGCAGACCACTTAGCAGCTCAAGCATCCTGGCAGAGGGTGATCAGTGTACATGTCATCAGAACATTCACACACACAGATAACAACCATCCACACTGACGTACCATCTACACCTCCCTCTCCTTGACCTGCTGGCAAAACACTCACTGTCACGTTATCATATACCGCTCATGGCTTTTCACACCTACCTCTCCTCTTTTCTCTACTCTTTGTCCCTACCTCTCCTTCCTCCCTCTCTTCATCTGTCTCTCATTCTACCCTTCCCTCTCCCTACCTCTCTTCTTTCCCCCATCTCTCCAAATCTCTTTCACCCCCCCCTTTCCCTCTCTGGTTGTGTCTGAGTCTCTGCATTGCAGCTTCCTGTCAGGGGGGGGCTCAGAGCGGAGGTTTGGAGCCAGGAAACTGCAGCAGCACATTAAGCCAGCTAGCTAGTCAGCCTGAGCCCACACCAAACCTCACTGCTGCTGACTCCCTGCCAGTCCTGTCTCCCTTCCTCTGGCTTTTATTGAGAGATGGCCAACGTGTGTAGCTACATTTAAGTGTGTTATGATAGAGGATACCTCTAAGGGATTATGGATACACTCGTCTCACGGCGACGCTCATAAATTATAAAGCAGAGTCAAATGTTCTCTCTCTCTGTGTGGGTCGGCGTTTGCTCAACGTTGGCATTTAACCAGTGATGGAGATTACTGAGGCTGAAACGGTCTTTAGAGAGAGTTGAGAAGCAAGGATAGTGTGGTAATATCGTGTTTGTGTATTGCAGTGTACAATTGGACAGTGGACAATGTGGTGTTGTGGCTCACCTACGTGGAGCTGCCGCAGTATGTGGACGCCTTCCGCAAGATGCACTTCAACGGCACTATCATGCCCAGGTAAGTTAACCCATAGGGTCCTTCCTACCAACCCTCCTATTCTCGCTCTCTCTCTCTTCCCCAATCTTCCTTTAACTGCACTGTAGAGTCTCAATCGGTCTGTCTGTTTCCTTCAGGCTGGCTGTGAAGAACGCCACTCTGACAGTATCCATTCTGAAGATGCTGGATCGCAGCCATGTTCAGAAGCTGCAGCTCAAGGCCTTGGACACTGTGCTGTTCGGAGCCCCACTCAGTAAGTGGATGACTTTTTTTATTTTTACAATTACATTACATTACCTATTAGTGTTAGTAGTGTGTTTATCTTTCACCCAGACCGATAAAGGAGGATTTCTGTTGGATACGGAAGCGACTGTTTGTGAATGTAATTATAAGAGGAAGAACAGTGTCTGCTCTGTTTGTCTCACCAAAGGGAGACAGTTGGTAAAAAAACAACTCCAAAATGTGTTCATTAGTCTCAAGCAGCAGCTTGGCAGTGCTGGGAAATCTGTTCCCATCTGCTTGTTCTTATCTAGTTTCAATGTTACATGCACAAGTTAAATGGCATTGTTGCAAGCTATAAACCCAACAATGCAGTAACCAAGAACAATGTAATACTAAAAATAACATGAGGTAGAACAAAAATAAGAAATAAGCTCCTCCCCCTATATGTTTTAGTTAATCATTTGGACTACCTGCAGTCAGCCTTCTTGCTGCAGCACAGAAATACAGTGAATCAGTATGATCCATTTAAATTCCGCTACATTGTCCTCTGATAAATAGTATCACCAGGGTTTCTCTGAGGCCAGAAACCACCATGCTTTCCCCTAAAGTAAGTGAAGCCTCTCTTTAGAAAGGCTATTCTGTGGTGCTCTGTGTGCCATACCAAAAGCCAGCCTGTTCCAGCCTCAGCAGAGAGAGAGCAGTACTATTAAAGAGGAAGTGAGTTGATGCTCAGGCTGAGCTACTCTGTATTCTAGGCACACACCTCTGGCGCACTGAGACACACACCATACCTTTAGGACCCTATAAAATCACACCTCTGGCGCACTGAGACAAACACACCACACCTTTAGGACCCTATAAAAACACACCTCTGGTGCACTGAGACAAACACACCACACCTCTAGGACCCTATAAAAACACACCTCTGGTGTACTGAGACAAACACACCACACCTCTAGGACCATATAAAATCGCTATTGTGGACAGAATCATTGAATCCACACATTAAAGTGGAATTCAATATTAAATGTATTGAACTTAGTAGGAAATCAACTAAATGTATTGAACTTATTAGAAAATAAATTTGCCCAAGATAATCATAAGACAAAATGCATCAGTGATTAGATATTTTCTCAAACTTTTTGAAACGGCACAGGAATTCCCGTTTGTGTGTACGTCTACTTTGTGTAGCTGTTAGCGATGCTGCTAATGATAACTATCTTCTGGTAGATGGAAAGGCTTTCCCAAAAACCTTCTCAATTAAATGTTAACTACAACGTAGCCTATACCTACCTGGCAGAATGAAATCATGATTATTTTCCTCAATCCAGTGGCCATTTGTTTTGCCAACTCTGCAATCACATGAGCGCTACCGAAACATCGCTAACCAAACAACGGTCTCTTGCTTGTGCGCTCTTTCATTAACGAGGTGCATGTCCTAACCTGGCTCTAAGTCCCACCAGTTATGGAGTTAAAAGCACCTGCACTGTGTGAAAGCCGTTAGACAAGATAGGAAACAGAACATGTCCGTTGTAGGTATGTGGAGCGTGATCAGTCGTTCCCACAGCAACCCCGGGCCTGGTTACGCAGGAAAAATGCAGCAGTAGGTTCCTGACAGCTATCTCACAGTGACATACTTCAGCCTATTGTAGCATGACTCTAGTCCCCAGAGGCTGCTGCCTCTTGTTTTCCTACTGGAAATGTAATGCGTTCTGTTGGTCAGACTGGTCATATCCTGTCAGACTGGCCCTGGGGCTTGGGAGAAGAGGCTGATGTCATGTCACCACCAGACGAGGTGTTTCCTGGGAATCGTACCAGTGGGTTAACCCTGGGGAGGGAAGGAGAACCTGACGTCTCACATTCTGGGGCTGCAGTGTGTGTGTGCACGTGTGTTTCACTATACTTGTGGGGACCAGAGGTCTTCATAACAATAGTAAACAAACAACAATTAGGGAAAATAAGATGTTGAATGGGACTGAAATGTGTGTCCCCACAAGGTTAGTTATTCAAAACTGAATCAGGCAAAAACACAGTGTTCTCAGTTTTTCCCCAGTTTTTTCTTCTGGTTTTTACTCTCAAATTCATACTTAAAAAAAATTTAACATCCAATTTTGTTGTTTTTATAACTCTACAACAATGCTTACCACATCAGGAGACCACCTTTCAGGTCTGTGAATAATCTAATAAATGTATATTTTTGTGTGTAGAACAATAATCCCTGGTCAGATTATGTAAGGAAACCAGAATATGAATGTGCCCTTGGCCTTCCTCTGGCCTTGAAGTTCTGTCTGCTCTGCTCTCCATACTAGAGAAAGAAGAAGACACTGTGCAGAGAGGGGGAAGAAAGAGTCCGGGGGGAGAGAAGAGGTGGGGGTGTTAGGGAAAAGAGGCAGGGGGGGATGAAGAGTCGGGGGGGAGAATTTGGGTTGTTTTATAGGAAGGTTGCAGCAGGATAAGGGACAGTTAGGGGTCTGTGTCTGGCATGTATCATTGTGTGTGTTTAGTGACGAGTCTCAGCTGGAGGAAGAGAGGGGGTCGTCTGGAGATGACAGCCCGAGCCTAAAGCCTCAGGTCCTGCTGATAGTCACACAGACTGGCTGTGCACAGCAGCAGCATTTTAAGACACATTTCACAATGGGCCCCATCAAAAATGGACACTTCTCCTTGTCTTGTCTTAATGGCTGACGCATTTATCAAAGTGGACCCATTCCACAGCCCTGTTTACGACTTATTACATGCAACTGGACTGTTCACCTGAAGGAGAACCGAGAAAGACCGGTTTGAGCCAAGTCATTCCCAGTCTAATGGACAGTTAGACATGTCACTTTGGACTTTCTAGCCAACGTTAATCAGCGATGTGTTTTCAGAGAAAGAAAAAGCTAATGAAATGTTTTAGCTAGAGGAAAAGACCTACTGGTATCTGCCCAAAATTCCATTGTTTTGTTGTTGATGGTGGTGGAAAACTCTGTCTCAGGCGCTGCTCCAGAATCTCCCACAAGTGTTCAATTGGGTTGAGATCTGGTGACTGAGACACACACACACCTTAATGAGACCAGTCTTTCAAAGGTACTGAGATCTCTTCTAGCCATAGTAGCCAAAATAATGGGCACTGGGCATTTTTATACATGACCCACACCTGTGTGGAATCACCTGCTTTCAATATACTTTGTATCCCTCATTTACTGAAGGGTTTCCTTTATTCTGGCAGTTACCTGTTTTATTCTGGCAGTTACCTGTTTTATTCTGGCAGTTACCTGTACGTGTTTGTGTGTGTTGAACTGGTTGTATTCAACCACCAGTAATTGAACTATAGCAACAGGAGATGTACATTATTTAGTTGAGGATGTCCATAGGGATCAGATATTTCTCTGCAGTGTCTGGTCTTCCATAGATTGGATTCTAATGCTGCAGACCCAAGACAAATTGATAGCGAAGACGCTGAAATTGGTCTGATACCAGTCTAGTCATAAATGTTCTTCACTATCCGGCCAAGTTCCGCTGTTAATGGCCAACTGTGTTTGTACTGGATTGTGTAGACAAGGCTACAAGAGCCCACACACACAGCTCTTGACTGATGACAGATGGCAGAGATGGCCGCCTCGCTTCGCGTTCTTAAGAAGCTATGCAGTATTTAGTTTTTTTATGTATTATTTCTTACATTGTTACCCCAGGAAATCGTATGTTTTATTACATACAGCTGGGAGGAACTATTGGATATAAGAGCAACGTCAATTTACCAACATTACGACCAGGAATACGACTTTCCCGAAGCGGATCCTCTGTTTGGTCCACCAACCAGGACAATAGACTGGATCCCAGCCGGCGACTCAAAACAACGGCGCCGCAGGAGAAGGGGGAGACGGGGCGGTCTTCTGGTCAGGCTACGTAGACGGGCACATCGCGCACCTATTCTACTTGCCAATGTCCTGTCTCTGGACAACAAGGTAGACGAAATACGAGCAAGAGTTGCCTTCCAGAGAGACATCGGCGACTGCAACGTTCTTTGCTTCACGGAAACATGGCTCACTCAGGACACGTTATCTGAGTCGGTACAGCGACATGGTTTCTCCACACATCGCGCCAACAGAAACAAACATCTATCTGGTAAGAAGAAGGGTGGGGGTGTGTGTCTTATGATTAACGAGTCGTGGTGTGATCATAACAACATACAGGAACTCAAGTCCTTTTGTTCACCTGACATAGAATTCCTTACAATCAAATGCCGACCGCATTATCTACCAAGAGAATTCTCCTCGATTATAATCACTTCCGTGTATATCCCCCCTCAAGCTGACACATCCACGGCACTGAAATAAATCCATTGGACATTTATTGTGGCTGGGGATTTTAACAAGGCTAATCTGAAATTTTACATTTTATAAATTTTATCAGCATATCGAATGTGCGACCCGGGGTGGCAAAATCCTTGATCATTGTTATTCTAACTTCCGTGATTCATACAAGGCTATTCTCCAACCTCCTTTCGGCAAGTCTGACCATGACTCCATTTTGTTGCTCCCAGCCTACAGACCGAAACTAAAACAGGAAACGCCCGTTCTCAGGTTCTCAAGATTGCTTCGAGCACGTGGACTGGGATATGTTCCGGACTGCATCAGACAACAACATTGATGTATATGCTGATTCGGTGAGTGAGTTTATTAGCAAGTGCATCGGTGATGTTGTACCCATAGCAACTATTAAAACCTTCCCCAACCAGAAACCGTGGATTGATGGCAGCATTCGCGCAAAACCGAAAGCGCGAATCAATGCTTTTAACCAGGGTAAGGCGACCGGAAACATGACTGAATACAAACAGTGTAGCTATTCCCTCCGCAAGGCAATCAAACAAGCTAAGCGTCAATATAGAGACAAAGTAGAGTCACAATTCAACGGCTCCGACACAAGAGGAATGTGGCAGGGTCTACAGTCAATCACGGACTAAAAAAAGAAAACCAGCCCCGTCGCAGACCTCGATGTCCTGCTCCCAGACAAACTAAACAACTTCTTTGCTCGCTTTGAGGACAATACAGTGCCACCGACATGGCCCGCTACCAAAACCTGCGGGCTCACCTTCACCGCAGCCAACGTGAGTAAAACATTTAAATGTGTTAACCCTCGCAAGGCTGCTGGCCCAGATGGCATCCCTGGCCGTGTCCTCAGAGCATGCGCAGACCAGCTGACTGGTGTGTTTACGAACATATTCAATCCATCCTTATCCCAGTTGTTCCCACATGCTTCAAGAGGGCCACCATTGTTCCTGTTCCTAAGAAAGCTAAGGTAACTGAGCTAAATGACTATCGCCCCGTAGCACTCACTTCCATCATCCTTAAGTGCTTTGAGAGACTAGTCAAGGATCATATCACCTCCATCCTGCCAGACACCCTGGACCCACTCCAATTTGCTTACCATCCCAATAGGTCCACAGACGACGCAATCGCAATCACACTGCATACTGCCCTAACTCATCTGGACAAGAGGAATACCTATGTAAGAATGCTGTTCATCGACTACAGCTCAGCATTTAACACCAGAGTACCCTCCAAGCTCGTCATTAAGCTCAAGACCCTGGGTCTCGACCCAGCCTTGTGCAACTGGGTCCTGGACTTCCTGACGGGCCGGCCCCAGGTGGTGAGGGTAGGAAATAACATCTCAACCCCGCTGATCCTCAACACTGGGGCCCCACAAGGGTGTGTTCTCAGCCCTCTCCTGTACTCCCTGTTCACCCATGACTGCGTGGCCAAACACGCCTCAAACTCAATCATCAAGTTTGCTGACGACACTACAGTGGTAGGCTTGATTACCAACAACGACAAGACGGCCTACAGGGAGGAGGTGAGGGCCCTCGGGAGTGTGGTGTCAGGAAAATAACCTCTCACTCAACGTCAACAAAACTAAGGAGATGATCATGGACTTCAGGAAACAGCAGAGGGAGCACCCCCCTATCCACATCGACGGGACAGTAGTGGAGAAGGTGGAAAGTTTTAAGTTCCTCGGCGTACACATCACGGACAAACTAAAATGGTCCACCCACACAGACAGCGTGGTGAAGAAGGCGCAACAGCGCCTCTTCAACCTCAGGAGGCTGAAGAAATTTGGCTTGTCACCAAAAACACTCACAAACTTCTACAGATGCAGAATCGAGAGCATCCTGTCGGGCTGTATCACCACCTGGTACGGCAAATGCTCCGCCCACAACCGTAAGGCTCTCCAGACCCATCACTCCTGACGTGTTGCGTAGTGACCCCCATTTGATGGACGGGAGGTCCTGTGGATGTGGTGGGCTACAGTGTCCTTCCGGTTTTTCTAGTAGTTCCTGTTGTTGGTGGGCTCGGTGACGGACAAGTGGGGCGATAGTAGGTCTTCCGCTCCAGTCATGTCCACGTAGTTTCGACCCTGGCTCTCTGACTTTTTGTCGAAGATTCTCAAGGCCATCAGACTGTTAAACAGCCACAACTAACATTGAGTGGCTGCTGCCAACATACTGACTTAAATCTCTAGCCACTTTAAATAATAGGAATTGGATGTAACAAATGTATCACTAGCCACTTTAAACAATTTTGTATATAATGTTTACATATCTGACATTACTCATATCAAATGTATACACTGTACTCTATACCATCTACTGAATCTTGCCTATGCCATTCGGCCATCGACTCAAATCTCTAGCCACTTTAATATAAAAAAATTGGATGAAATAATTGTATCACTGGCCACTTTAAACAATGCCATTTATATAATGTTTACATATCCTACACTACTCATCTTATATGTATATACTGTACTCTATACCATCTACTGCATCTTGCCTACGCCGGTCAGCCATCGCTCATCCATATCATCCATACACATTCCTTTACTCTTGTGTGTATAAGGTAGTTGTTGTGGATTTGTTAGATTACTTGTTAGATACTACTGCATGGTCATAACTAGAAGCACAAGCATTTTGCTACACTCGCATTAACATCTGCTGACCATGTGTATGTGTATGTGACAAATAAAATTTGATTTGATTATTGCAGGCCTAATGAGCACATTACCATGCATCATTACATTACATCAATAACCTATGTCAGTGACATGAAAGGGAGCCTTGTGTCAACGTGGAGGTTGTTTTTCTGTGAGGCGAAGGGAGGTCTTTTGTTCCTTGTCAATAACAGCCAGCCGAGAGAGCTTAGTGTGTAAGCCTTGTTTGTAAGTTGGCACGCCCTCTATGAGCCTGTATAGAGAGAGATGCCAGGCCCAGGCTTTAGCTGACACTCCACTTCCTCTTTTGTTTCACTCCAGGACATAAGTGCTGTGCTTGCTAAGAGGTCATGCTATGTGTTAGCTTAGATCTTGTCCTGTTCCAGACCCTACGACGGCTCGACCTTCACAGCTTTAAGAGAATGGGCTTTGTAGTCCTCATGTCTCTCTGTGCTTTAAGGATGATGGATGGATCACATCTAAGGCCTCTTGGCTGATTTTACATGAGGGTTAGTCGCTGCCTGCCTGCTTGGCGTGCTGGCAGTGACTGTGAGGAATGGGACTGTTCTGAATCCATTAGGATGGCAACATTATGACAGAGGACATTCACACCTCTCTACATGGGCCTAACCGCTCGCCCCCAGAGGACATTCACACCTCTCTACACGGGCCGAACCGCTCGCCCCCAGAGGACAGGAAGGGCAAGACCGAGGCTGTCGGAGCCAGGGCTTTGATTCGTCGCCTCTAATGTAAATGTAATCTCCCATGTCTCTGTTTCTACGTGTCGTTCATCAGCGCCTGTTAGCAGACTGAAATAGTCTTTACCTTGGTCTTTTAGCCTGGTGCCTCCTCAACGCAACCCAACTACTACCGCACATCTCTCTTGGAGAGACCTCGCCACAGTACCATGAGTTCAGTTTGTTTCATTCAGTTTCACACACTTTCACATCATTAGTTTACCACCAATGAGTTTTGCTGGATGAAGGGACAATCCAAAAACAATATGTACTATTTTTATGTCCCTGCATCCAGTATGGAGGAGGTTTAAAGAGAGTTTTGCTAGCTAATGCTAAATAGCGTTAGCGCAATGACTGGAAGCCTATGGTATCTGCTAGCATACTAGCTGTTACCATAAACTTCCGATCATTGCGCTAACGCTAGGGGAAGTAGATAAAGGTCTTCTTTGCCAAAATCCTGAAGTATACCTTTAACCTAACACTTTTCTCTCTCCCCAGTGAACACACACAACCACCTGAAGGACTTCATGCTGGTGGTGTCCATAGTGATCGGCATTGGAGGCTGCTGGTTCGCCTACATCCAGAACCGCTACTCCAAGGACCACATGAAGAAGATGATGACGGACCTGGATGGCCTACAGAGGGCTGAGCAGAGCCTGCATGATCTGCAGAAGAAGTGAGTTTGTCTTTCCCTTCAGCCACTGTACCTGAGGATCAGGCCCATGTAAGCCCATATACAGTGGGGCAAAAAAGTATTTAGTCAGCCACCAATTGTGCAAGTTCTCTCACTTAAAAAGATGAGAGAGGCCTGTAATTTTCATCATAGGTACACTTCAACTATGACAGACAAAATGAGGAAAAAAAATCCAGAAAATCACATTGTAGGATTTTTAATGAATTTATTTGCAAATTATGGTGGAAAATAAGTATTTGGTCA
>QNTS01001905.1:313369-328575 GCA_003317085.1 Hucho hucho
TGACCAAATACTTATTTTCCACCATAATTTGCAAATAAATAAATTAAAAATCCTACAATGTGATTTTCTGGATTTCTTTTTCTCATTTCGTCTGTCATAGTTGAAGTGTACCTATGATGAAAATTACAGGCCTCTCTCATCTTTTTAAGTTGGGGAACTTGCACAATTGGTGGCTGACTAAATACTTTTTTGCCCCACTGTAAGTAGTGAGTAGTGGCTTGACGTCGTGGTGGCTTGACGTTGTGGTGGCTTGACAAAGGGATGGCTTGACGAGAACTTGGGGACAGTCAGTGTTCGTTTAGTCATGAATTGGCAGATTAAACACGTTTTTCAGGCGTGTCATGTTGAAGCCACTCCATGATACAACAGAAACAGGAAGTGAAGGTTTAACTGGTCTGGAGCCATCAGCTGAGTTCCTGATTCAGTGCTCATTCTAGAGATTGCTGCAGTCATTATGCAAGAGGACAAAAAAATCCCTTCTGCATAGAGTGGAACTGTTCTCTATGAAATATCGTTGAAGTTTTTCTGAAGTAAGTCTCACAGCTGATCACAAGAGGGACTTGGTATCAACTGTCCATGGAAATTATTATTTTATGAATATTCCACAAACACCTTTTGAAATCTGAGCTAGCATATGGCCCTCTCTAAGCTTCTGTCCTGGTTCTGTTACTACAGAGCTCAACTCCCCTTCCTCCTCTGTCACTACAGTATCACGTCTGTCGCCCACTAGTATTATAGTACCCCGCACAGCTGCTTTGGTGGGGTGGGTGTGTTTGTGTGTCGTAACAGGGGAGCAGAAAGTATGTCTCGCAGCACGGTGTAGTGTTCCTGTTGAATACAGACCAACAGGCTCATTCTCCGTTCTATGGCATGGCCACAAGCCAGGAGGGTCTAAGATGTGACAAATAAATGATATCCAGCTCAGGGCTCCAGCTATGCATTTGGTTTGCTAAGTGGCTAGATGATCAAGCTTCTTGGTTACAGCAGAGACATTCAATCCCCTCCTGGATCAAGATCTCTGTTTCCTAAATTGTTTTTAGAAATAGCTCCTCTTGTGTAATACCGTATACCCCGGTATGGTACAGAACAGTATGACTGTATAAAAACCTGGATACTACCGTACTGTAGTCTTGCCTTGTCATTTCTGCCATTAGCAATGAACATATCCTTGCTTTCTGCCGGAAGCTTGGAGGTGGGTTATTTTCACATCCTCATCTATGGTTCAGTCATGCTGACTCATCCACACACACTGTCTAGGTCTCTATCCTTGACACACGTTCCCACTACAACTAACTGACTCCTAAAGTGAGTGTCCTTGACGTAGGCCACAGGAGGCTGCTGACGGGAGGACGGCTCATAATAATGTCATGAATGGAGCGATAGAATGGCATCCATGTGAAACCATGTATTTGATTACATTCCGCTCCAGCCATTATCACGAGCCTGTCCTCGCCAATTAAGGTGCCACCAGCCTCCTGTGATGTAGGCCTATTCATCCACCAACAGAGCTTAGCCATAAAGAGGCACCATCTGCTGTTCTTGCTACCAGGCGGTCAGTTATCCTGAATGGGCGTCCTGTGTGTGTTCCACAGCCTTGCTAGCTGAGAGCGTTACCGGGGCTGTGCTGAGAGGGGAGCGGCCTTGGAACAGAGTCATGTTATGCCTCTATTGACGTCCCTCTCTCCTCAGACAGAAACTTTGTAAATCACATCCTGTCAGTTGGGTACAGGGGTTAGTCATGCCCTCCTTGTTCATTCACTGTGATAGTAAAACATCTCTGCCATGCCTCACACCCACGCCATCTCACCCCTGCTGCTGTGGGACATGCAGATGAGGCTGGGGATATACATCTACTCTGCTACAACTCTCTGAAACACCTAGTGACACTAAAGCAGAATGTGAAATGCCAATTGCACATTTTTTAGAGAGGATTGCAACATCTCATGCATACTAGCTAATGTGCATGCAGTTTTGTATTGTTGCTGTTTTGTGGTTTGTTACCTATGGGGTTATAGACTTTCATCTACAGTTATTATACCACAGCAAACCAGAGCATTGACAGTTCCATTGACACTGAGATGCTTGCTACCCTCCTGTTAAACACGTATTACTGTAACAGTGAATGGGAGCATACAGACTGACTCTGTGGGACTGGTAGGACAGGCCAACATGCCTCCTATGTGAGCCCTGTAATGGAGGCAGGGGAAGAGAACATGCAAGACAGGGTGACTAGGTGGACAGTCTGGCGTGTCTCCTGTGCTGTCTCGGGGAGCTGAAGGGGAGAGGGATCATGTCCTGTGTCTTTAGCCGTCCCTTCTTCCTAACCCCCTGCTGGGGGCAAGCTGTAGGACTATTTCAACCTGTGTTTACTCTGGGTGCCTTTTACAACAGCAGCTGGTGCCAGCATTACCTCTTTACACTCTTTACACGTCACATCCACCGCTTACTCACTCCCATGTGGACGGAGGTGTGGTGTGGTGGGTTGTATGCAGGACAAGACAGGCCTCCACTAAACATGATCATGTGGACGGAGGTGTGGTGTGGTGTGGTGGGTTGTATGCAGGACAAGACAGGCCTCTACTAAACATGTTCAATAGATGATGTAATTGATGGCTATGGCATTCATACAGCATACACCTGGATAGGTATATACAGTTGTGGCCAAAAGTTTTGAGAATGACACATTCATTTTCACAAAGTCTGCTGCCTCAGTTTGTATGATGGCAATTTGCATATACTCTAGAATGTCATGAAGAGTGATTAGATGAATTGCAATTAATTGCAAAGTCCCTCTTTGCCATGCAAATGAACTGAATCCCCCAAAAACATTTACACTGCATTTCAGCCCTGACACAAAAGGAGCAGCTGACATCATGTCAGTGATTCTCTTGTTAACACAAGTGTGATTGTTGACAAGGACGGAGATCACTCTGTCATGCTGATTTGAGTTCGAATAACAAGCTTCAAAAGGAGGGTGGTGCTTGGAGTCATTGTTCTTCCTCTGTCAAACATGATTACCTGCAAGGAAACACGTGCCGTCATCATTGCTTTGCACAGAAAGGGCTTCACAGGCAAGGATATTGCTGCCAGTAAGATTGCGCCTAAATCAACCATTTATCGGATCATCAAGAACTTCAAGGTGAGCGGTTCACTTGTTGTGAAGAAGGCTTCAGGGTGCCCAAGAAAGTACATCAAGCGCCAGTACCGTCTCCTAAAGTTGATTCAGCTGTGGGATCGGGGCACCACCAGTACAGAGCTTGCTCAGGAATGGCAGCAGGCAGGTGTGAGTGCATCTGCAAGACTTTTGGAGGATGGCCTGGTGTCAAGAAGGGCAGCAAAGAAGCCACTTCTCTCCTGGAAAAACATCAGGGACAGACTGATATTCTGCAAAGGGTACAGGGATTGGACTGCTGAGGACTGGGGTAAAGTCATTTTCTCTGATGAATCCCCTTTCCGATTGTTTGGGGCATCCGGAAAAAAGCTTGTCCGGAGAAGACAAGGTGAGCGCTACCATCAGTCCAGTGTCATGCCAACAGTAAAGCATCCTGAGACCATTCATGTGTGGGGTTGCTTCTCAGCCAAGGGAGTGCGCTCACTTACAATTTTGCCTAAGAACACATCCATGAATAAGGAATGGTACCAACACATCCTCCGAGAGCAACGTCTCCCAACCATCCAGGAACAGTTTGGTGATGAACAATGCCTTTTCCAGCATGATGGAGCACCTTGCCATAAGGCAAAAGTGATAACTAAGTGGCTCGGGGAACAAAACATTGATATTTTGGCTCCATGGCCAGGAAACTCCCCAGACCTTAATCCCATTGAGAACTTGTGGTCAATCCTCAAGAGGCGGGTGGACAAACAAAAACCCACAAATTCTGACAAACTCCAAGCATTGATTATGCATGAATGGGCTGCCATCAGTCAGGATGTGGCCCAGAAGTTAATTGACAGCATGCCAGGGCGGATTGCAGAGGTCTTGAAAAAGAAGGGTCAACACTGCAAATATTGACTCTTTGCATCAACTTCATGTATATGTCAATACAAGCCTTTGACACTTATGAAATGCTTGTAATTATACTTTAGTATTCCATGGTAACATCTGACAAAAATATCTAAAGGCACTGAAGCAGCAAACTTTGTGGAAATTAATATTTGTGGCATTCTCAAAACCTTTGGCCACGACTGTACAGTGCATTCGGAAAGTATTCAGACCACTTGACGTTACAGCCTTTTTCTAAAATTAATTAAATTGTTGTTTTTTCTTCTTGTCATTAATCTACACACTTTCTCAATCTACACACAGTACCCCATACTGACAAAGCAAAAACAGTGGGAGGGTTTTGTGTGCAAATGTAGATTTATTTTTTTATATATGAAATGGCACATTTACATAAGTATTCAGACCCTGTACTTTGTTGAAGAACCTTTGGCAGCGATTACATCCAAGAAGACTCGAGGCTATGACGCTACAAGCTTGGCACACTTGTATTTGGGGAGTTTCTCCCATCATTCTCTGCAGATACTCTCAAGCTCTGTCAGGTTGGATGGGGAGCTTTGCTGCACAGCTATTTTCATGTTTCTCCAGAGATGTTAGATCGGGTTCATGTCTGGGCTCGGACTGGGCCACTCAAGGACATTCAGAGACTTGTATCAAAGCCACTCCTGCGTTGTCTTGGCTGTTTGCTTAGGGTTGTTGTCCTGTTGGAAGGTGAACCTTCGTCCCAGTCTGAGGTCCTGAGCGCTCTGGAGAAGGTTTTCATCAAGGATCTCTCTGTACTTTGCTTCGTTCATCTTTCCCTCTATCTTGAATAGTCTGCCAGTCCCTACCGCTAAAAAACTTCCCCACAGCATGATGCTGCCACCACCGTGTTGGTGCCAGGTTTCATCCAGACGTGATGCTTGGCATTCAGGCCAAAGAGTTCTGTCTTGGTTTTATCAGACGAGCAAATCTTGTTTCTCATGGTCTTAGAGTCTTTAGGTGCCTTCTGGCAAACTCCAAGCCGGCCGTCATGTGCCTTTTACTGAGGAGTGGAATCCACCTGGCCACTATACCATAAAGGCCTGATTGGTGGAGTGCTGCATAGATTGTTGTCCTTTTGGAAGTTTCTCCCATCTCCACAGAGGAATTCTGGAGTTCTGTCCAAGTGACCATCAGGTTCTTGGTCACCTTCCTGACCAAGGCCCTTCTCCCCCGATTGCTCAGTTTGGCCGGGCGGCCAGCTCTAAGAAGAGTCTTGGTGGTTCCAAACTTCTTCCATTTAAGAACAATGGAGGCCACTATGTTCTTGTGGATCTTCAATGCTGAGGAAATGTTTTGGTACGCTTCCCCAGATCTGTGCCTCAACACAATCCTGACTCTGAGCTCTATGGACAATTCCTTCAACCTTATGGCTTAGTTTTTGCTATGTTTTTGCTGTGGGACCTTACATAGACCAGTGTGTGCCTTTCCAAATCATGTCCATTCAATTGAATTTACCACAGGTGGACTTCAATCAAGTTGTCGAAACATCTCAAGGATGTTTGGAAACAGGATGCACCTAAGCTCAATTTCGAATCTCATAGCAAAATGTCTGAATTCTTATGTAAATAAAGTATTTCTGTTTTGTATTTTTTATACATTTGCAAAAATGTCTAAACCTGTTTTCGCTTTGTCATTATGGAGTATTGTGTGTAGATTGAGGAATTGTTTTTATTTATTCAATTTTAGAATAAGACTAACGTAAACCAAATGTGGAAAAAGTCAAAGGGTCTGAATACTTTCAGAATGCTCTGTACTTGATCCACATTCTGCTGCGGTTCATATTCCAGTTACTCAAATTATATTGATTTAAAACTAGTCTCACTCGTAGGAATGCTATTCATACAAATCTATATCAGCCTGGAGCTACTGAGCCGGTGCTGCAAATAGGCTTTGATGTTGTTTGCTTGTTCCCTGCAGTGCAGTGGGGCTGAGCGTCTGTATCGGGCCTCTTTCAGTGGAGTGTTATACAGTGCTGTGTGCCTGCCCTGCCGTTGTTGCTGCTGAAGCTATGGCTAGTGAATGGTAGAGGTCAGGGTCAAGAGCATTAGTGGGAGGGCCCACTGCCCACATTTTCCATCCTCAGCCCCCCGGATCATCTTTCACTGTTGCCTGGCTACCCATCCACATCACTCCAACATTTCTTCTCCACCATGAGTCTGGATTTGCCTCCCTCCCTGACGATATCTAGAATGCGAACGCATTCTGACTGTTCTGATTTGTCCCAGAAACAGATGGATTGGGCCTGAGCCGACCTGCATGATGACGTTGTCAACTTCGATATGCCGACTGGTTGGATTTGTTTGACGATCCATTCGCTGATGAATTTGTTTTGTACAACGCGCCCTGTCATTTTGAAATGGAGTCACACAAACAACTTGTAGGATGGCGGATTCAATAGAGCAGCTGGAATTAAATTCAGGGTGATACTTAAGGCTACTCGTGACTGCAGCCCTCTGCCTTTTCCTCTACCTCTGGTGGGATGAGGCTGCTCTCTGGTGATGTAAAACAGCATTACACCTCCTGCCTCCTTTCTCATCTCAACCTCAATTCGCCCTGTAAAACCTGCTCTCGTTTTTCTTTTTTCTTTTTTTAACTCATGCGGGTACTCCATGTGTTTGAACTGTGGTCTTCTGACAGACCTCACAGGATGGCGTGACGTGACACGTACTAGCCCAGCATGACACAGCCACCCATCCCACAAATGGGCTCCATGTTGGTCTTTATATAGTCATGTCTGAGGCACGGGGGACATTTTATACTGTGGCAGAAGAATAGCACCATGATCCCAATTCTGAAAGGCCATAGATTACTGGGCTCTCTGTCACCACTGGGGCCCCATTCCTGGCCTGGCCAAGCCTTGACATCATTCAGTACTGTGACAGCTGCCCAAGGTCCTCTGCCCTCTACATGTTAGCCATTGTTTTCAGCCACATACTGTAAGATGCAAGCCCCTCATGCTATCTTTACACCCCCTCACTCACATTCTTAGCCTACTACAAGGCTGGTGTTTAGCCAATGGCATTGTCTACAGAGCAAGTAGTATAAAGTAGTCACTTTAATTAACTCTACCTACATGTACATACTAGAGGTTGACCGATTTAATCAGCATGGCCGATTAATTAGGGCCGATTTCAAGTTTTCATAACAATTGGTAATCGGCCTTTTTGGACGCTGATTACATTGCAATCCACGAGGAGACTGCGTGGCAGGTTTGACCACCTGTTATGTTAGTGCAGCATCAAAAGGACCTTGTGGCTGCAAGGAGCCAAGGTAAGTTGCTAGCTAGCATTAAACTTATCTTATAAAAAAACTATAAATCTTCACATAATCCCTAGTTAACCTAGTAATGTCATCAACCATGTGTAGTTAACTAGCTTGTCCTGCGTTGCATATAATCAATGCGGTGCCTGTTAATTTATCATCAAATCACAGCCTACTTCAACTTCGCCAAACGGGTGATGATTTAACAGAAGCGCATTTGCGAAAAAAAGCACAATTGTTTCACAAATCTACCTAACCATAAACATTAATGCATTTCTTAAAATCAATACACAGAAGCAATTATTTTTAAACCGGAATATTTTGTTAAAATAAATTCATGTTGCCAGGCTATATTAACTAGGGAAATTGTGTCACAACAGAGTCAGGGTATATGCAACAGTTTGGGCCGCATGGCTCATTGCAAACTGTGTGAAGACCGTAATTAATTTGCCGGAATTGTACATAATTATGACATAACATTGAAGGTTGTGCAATGTAACCGCAATATTTAGACTTAGGGTAGCCACCCGTTCGATAGAATACGGAATGGTTCGAAGTTATAGTTTCCGTATTTGACCATATTAATGACCAAAGGCTCGTATTTCTGTGTTTTATTATATTATAATGAAGTCTATGATTTGATAGAACAGTCCGACTGAGTGGTGGTAGGCAGCAGCAGGCTTGTAAGCATTCATTCAAACAGCACTTTACTGTGTTTTGCCAGCAGCTCTTAGCAATGCTTGATCCACAGCGCTGTTTATGACTTCAAGCCTATCAACTCCCGAGATTAGCTTGGCAATACTAAAGTGCCTATAAGAACATCCAATAGTCAAAGGTATATGAAATACAAATGGTATAGAGAGAAATAGTCGACGCATCATCATTCCTATATTAACTACAACCTAAAACTTCTAAACTGGGAATATTGAAGAACTGGGAATATTGAACCACCAGCTTTCATATGTTCTCTTGTTCTGAGCAAGGAACTTAAACATGAGCTTTTTTACATGGCACATATTGCACTTTTACTTTCTTCTCCAACACTGTGTTTTTGCATTATTTAAACGAAATTGAACACGTTTCATTATTTATTTGAGACTAAATAGATTTTATTTATGCATTATATTAAGTTAAAATAAGTGTTTATTCAGTATTGTTGTAATTGTCATTATTATAAATATAAAATTGTCTGATTAATCGCATTTCACTTTAAGGTCTACACCTGTTGTATTCGGCGCATGTGACTAATCAAATTTCATTTGATTTAGAGAAGACACTCGCTTGACTGTATAATCTGTGCTCTCTGTTGCTTTAGTTTCACTGAGTAACGCATTTATGCTGTTTTTCAAGCATATCTGGTCAGTTATGTGTAAAATATAAAGCGTGGAAATTCTCTGAATTCCCATGATAGACTTACAGTCCGAAACTACAAACTAGTGCTCAACTGTTTGATGTAGTTAAAAGGCAACAGTCTGCTACAGTCAGTGTACTTCCCCCTACTGTAGTTAGCTCTTGAAACCAGACCCTTCCTGTAAAACAAACCATATCTTTATCTCTGCCCATGGAATCTCAACTACATGCATCATTATACATCAGAAAATGATAGATCCCTGGCTTCCTTGGGCTCTATAGTCGTCATTCTTTATAGCCAGGAGCACCAAGGTCCAAGGACAGCTGGTTGGAGGATACTATGTGGACATGCCAGGCTCCCTGGAATCTAGTAGGAAAATTATATAGGCACTTCTATTGTTTAATTAGCGTGCATTATTTGGGGTTTTACGTTGTACGTTGTTTTTGTAGAATTCTGCATGCAGAGTCTCAATTTGGTGTTTGTCCCATTTTGTGAATTATTGGTTGGTGAGCGGACCTCATACCTCACAACCTCAAAGTGCAATAGAGTTCTATAAATGATTGAAGTATTTTTAGCCAGATCCTAATTGGTATGTCGAATTTTATGTTCCTTTTGATGGCGTAGAAGGCCCTTCTTGTCTCTCAGATCTTTCACAGCTTTGTGGAAGTTACCTGTGGTGCAGCTGTTTAGGCTGAGTTTGGTATAGTTTGTTGTGTGCTCTAGGGCAACAGTGTATAGATGGAATTTGGATTTGTTGTCCTGGCAACTGGACCAGTATTTTTGTCTAACTGAGATTTACTGTCAGGGCCCAGGTCTGACAGAATCTGTGCAGAAGATCTAGGTGCTGCTGTAGGCCCTCCTTGGTTGGGGACAGAAGCACCAGATCATCAGCAAACAGTAGACATTTGACTTCAGATTCTAGTAGGGTGAGGCCAGGTGCTGCAGACTGTTCTACTGCTCTCGCCTATTAGTTGATATATACAGTGCCTTGCAAAAGTATTCATCCCTGTTGGCGTTTTTCCTATTTTGTTGCATTACAACCTGTAATTTAAATTTATTTTTATTTGGATTTCATGTAATGGACATACACCAAAATAGTCCAAATTGGTGAAGTGAAATGAAAAAAATCTGGGCTTTGATGCCACTCCAATACCTTGACTTTGTTGTGCCATTTTGCCACAACTTTGGAAGCATCCTTGGGGTCATTGTCCATTTGGAAGACCCATTTGCGACCAAGCTTTAACTTCCTGACTGATGTCTAGAGATGTTGCTTCAATATATCCACATAATTTTCCTTCCTCATGATGCCATCTATTTTGTGAAGTGCACCAGTCCCTCCTGCAGCAAAGCACCCCCACAGCATGATGCTGCCACCCCCGGTTGGGATGGTGTTCTTTGGCTTGCAAGCCTCCCCCTTTTTCCTCCAAACTTAACGATGGTCATTATGGCCAAACAGTTCTATTTTTGTTTCATCAGACCAGAGGACATTTCTCCAAAAAGTACAATATGTGTCCCCATATGCAGTTGCAAACCGTAGTCTGGCTTTTTTATGGTGGTTTTGGAGCAGTGGCTTCTTCCTTGCTATGCGGCCTTTCAGGTTATGTCGATATAGGAATCGTTTTACTGTGGATATAGATACTTTTGTACCTGTTTCCTCCAGCATCTTCACAAGGTCCTTTGCTGTTGTTCTGGGATTGATTTGCACTTTTCGCACCACAGTACGTTCATCTCTAGGAGACAGAACGCATCTCCTTCCTGAGCGGTATGACTGCTGCGTGGTCCCATGGTGTCTATACTTGTGTACTATTGGAGTCTTATTTTTTGTTTGTTTCACAATAAAGAATATTTTGCATCTTCAAAGTGGTAGGCATGTTGTGTAAATCAAATGATACAAACCCCCCCCAAAAAAGTATATTTTAATTCCAGGTTGTAAAGCAACAAAATAGGAAAAATAACATGGGGGCGGTGAATACTTTCGCAAGCCACTGTATGTTGAAGAGAGTGGGGCTCAAGCTGAATTCCTGTCTCAACCCACGACACATGGATTTTATAAAGGTCGTATGCTTTTCCCCAACACCGCTTTCCATCAATTTGTAAAGCGGAACCTCATGCCAAATTGAGTTAAAAGGTTTTTGAAATCAGCGAAGGATGAAAACGCTGTTTGTCAATTAGGGTGTGCAGGGTGAATACGTGGTCTGTCATATGGTAATTTGGTAAAAAGACACTTTTGACATTTGCTCAGTTTATTGTTTTTGCTGAGGAGTCTTCTTTAATGATAATGCAGAGGATTTCCCCAAGGTTGCTGTTAACACGTATCCCACGGTAGGTATTGGGGTCAAATTTGTCTCTACTTTTGTGGATTGGGGTGATCCAAATATTGGTTCCAAATATTGGGGAAAATGCAGGAGCTGAGGATGGGAGAAGCTGTCATTGTTAATGTATGGGGATTCTATTGGGGGGATATAGGTAGCACCCATAAGGATGTTTTTTTCTTTTGAGATCATTTCCTTATTAATTTCTAGCCAGATGTATAATGTTCCTGTTTTGACTAATTTAATAGTGGGTTAGGTCTGCTCTATACCAAATTAGCACACCTCCTGAGTCTCTTCCCTGTTTCACACCTGGTAGTTTGGTGGATGGGACTACCAGCTCTTTGTAACCTAGAGGGCAACCAGTGGGTCAGTCTCTTCTGTACTACGTTTCTTGTAGGATAACAATGTCTGTATTTCCAATATCTTTAAATTAAGTCTGGGCTCCTGCTCTTTAGGCCAAAGGCAGATGACCTCAGTCCTTGTATATTCCAGGATGAGATAGTAAAAGATTCTCGCTCTCAGGCTGCAGATAGCCCAGGAGGAGCACCGTACAGTGGAGGTGGAGAAGGTGAACCTGGAACAGAAGCTGAGGGATGAGATCAACTGTGCCAAGCAGGAGGCCCAGCGGCTGAAGGAGCTCCGCGAGGGCACCGAGAACGAGCTGAGTAGGCAGAAATACGCCGAGGAGGAGCTGGACCAGGTACTGGACTGTACCACTTTGGGGAGGGACAGGTGTGGAGAACAAATGCATGTGGATGAGAGAGGGGGAATTAGTCTAGCGGGATACTTGTTGAGAAACAAGGTGTGGTTAAGGCAAGTAACACGATCCTGTAGAGGAAAGCCAGAGAGGGGAGACTGAACCCTGTTAACCACTCTATATTCTAGGGAGCCAGCTACAGTGAGGGAAAAAAGTGATTTTGTACGTTTTCCCACTGACAAAGAAATGATCAGTCGATAATTTTAATGGTAGGTTTATTTGAACTGTGAGAGACAGAATAACAACAAAAGAATCCAGAAAAACGCATGTGAAAAATGTTATAAATTGATTTGCATTTTAATGAGGGAAATAAGTATTTGACCCGTCTGCAAAACATGACTTAGTACTTGGTGGCAAAACCCTTGTTGGCAATCAGAGGTCAGACGTTTCTTGTAGTTGGCCACCAGGTTTGCACACATCTCAGGAGGGATTTTGTCCCACTCCTCTTTGCAGATCTTCTCCAAGTCATTAAGGTTTCGAGGCTGACGTTTGGCAACTCAAACCTTCAGCTCCCTCCACAGATTTTCCGTGGGATTAAGGTCTGGAGACTGGCTAGGCCACTCCAGGACCTTAATGTGCTTCTTCTTGAGCCACTCCTTTGTTGCCTTGGCCGTGTGTTTTGGGTCATTGTCATGCTGGAATACCCATCCACGACCCATTTTCAATGCCCTGGCTGAGGGAAGGAGGTTCTCACCCAAGATTTGATGGTACATGGCCCCGTCCAACGTCCCTTTTGATGCGGTGAAGTTGTCCTGTCCCCTTAGCAGAAAAACACCCCCAATGCATAATGTTTCCACCTCCATGTTTGACGGTGGGGATGGTGTTCTTGGGGTCATAGACAGCATTCCTCCTCCTCCAAACACGGCGAGTTGAGTTGATGCCAAAGAGCTCCATTTTGGTCTCATCTGACCACAACACTTTCACCCAGTTGTCCTCTGAATCATTCAGATGTTCATTGGCAAACTTCAGACGGTATGTATATGTGCTTTCTTGAGCAGGGGGACCTTGCGGGCGCTGCAGGATTTCAGTCCTTCACGGCGTAGTGTGTTACCAATTGTTTTCTTGGTGACTATGGTCCCAGCTGCCTTGAGATCATTAACAAGATCCTCCCGTGTAGTTCTGGGCTGATTCCTCACCGTTCTCATGATCATTGCAACTCCACGAGGTGAGATCTTGCATGGAGCCCCAGGCCGAGGGAGATTGACAGTTCTTTTGTGTTTCTTCCATTTGTGAATAATCGCACCAACTGTTGTCACCTTCTCACCAAGCTGCTTGGCGATGGTCTTGTAGCCCATTCCAGCCTTGTGTAGGTCTACAATCTTGTCCCTGACATCCATGGAGCGCTCTTTGGTCTTGGCCATGGTGGAGAGTTTGGAATCTGATTGATTGATTGCTTCTGTGGACAGGTGTCTTTTATATAGGTAACAAGCTGAGATTAGGAGCACTCCCTTTAAGAGTGTGCTCCTAATCTCACCTCGTTACCTGTATAAAAGACCCCTGGGAGCCAGAAATCTTTCTGATTGAGAGGGGTTGAAATACTTATTTCCCTCATTAAAATGCAAATCAATTGAACATTTTTCACATACGTTTTTCTGGATTTCTTTGTTGTTATTCTGTCTCTCACTGTTCAAATACACCTACCATTAAAATTATAGACTGATAATTTCTTTGTCAGTGGGCAAACGTACAAAATCAGCAGGGGATCAAATACTTTTTTCCCTTACTGTATACATTTAGATGGATCTGATGCAGAATGCTATCAGTAGGCATAACTCCCACTCAGCTCTTTGCCCATCAGGGAAATGGCAGGAAAAGAAGCAGCGGTCGGCCCACACAGGGCAGCTGAGCAGAGGGCTCATGTTGTGTACTCACTCTTCATTCTACTACGATCGCTATGGTCTCCTGAGAACACTGTAGTCTGCTGGAGGAAGCAATAGTCACTCCTTTATCTGATTTCAGTTCTCAAGATATGACTAGAGAAAGGGCCATACATGCCTACGAAGAGTTATTCTATTTTTTTTTTATGTAGCCTACTTCCTGCAAAGAATCCAGCTCAGAGTGTTTTCATATGACATAGATTCACCGCTCCTGACTGCAGACAGGGCATATTGAACCCTAAACCATGGCCTAGTTCTTCAGAGGATTTAGAATGCTCATTTCATCTGGAGGCCTGTTATCTTGTTGTCAGGTCTCAGTGGAGGTCAAACCAGGTCAACCCTCATGCCTGCCTGATCAGAAAAGAGAACCACACAGATGTCACATGGCCCCATATACAGCCCTAACTCTCCCCTGTGCACATGGCTTGCAGGCCCCCTGCTCCCCTGGCCCTAACTCTCCCTGTGCACATGGCTTGCAGGCCCCCTGCTCCCCTGGCCCTAACTCTCCCTGTGCACATGGCTTGCAGGCTCCTTGCTCCCCTGGCTGGCCCAGTGCTGCTCCATTAAGGCTTGTCAGTGATTGAGTCGAAGGGCGGGTGGATGCCTCTATGGCTCTGGGCTCATTTGCACAGCTCTTAATGAGGCTGTCTGGAGGCAAAGAGAGCGCTAGCTTTCACGAGCCAATGAGATCACATTTCCCTCTCCCACCTCCCCATCCACGTTCACACCATGGTCCAGAGAGACAGTGTGGGAATGACACACTTGTGCTTAACCACTTTGACTTTTAGCGTGAAGACTTTAATGTGTTCTTTTCACTGCTGTATTGAGTCAGAAGATATATGCTGTAGGTTGACTTCTGGTCTTTGTGATGTGTGTGTGTTTTTTTGCAGGTGCGCATGGCCCTGAAGAAAGCCGAGAAGGAGCTGGAGTCTCGCTGCAGCTGGTCCCCACCAGAGTCCCTCCAGAAGTGGCTGCAGCTCACCCATGAGGTGGAGGTGCAGTACTACAACATCAAGAAGCAGAATGCTGAGAAACAGCTACTGGTGGCTAAAGAAGGGGTGAGATGCCACAGGACTAGATATATACACCGCATGAGGACTAGAGATATACTGCATGAGTACTAGAGATATACTGTCGTGGAAAATGGTTCCTCAAAAATATGAAACTCTTACAAGAACTTGTGAATTCAAAAAGAGTTTAATACACGTAACAAAGTCTTGAGCCGGTCCATGGAACGACTGACTTTACTCATCACAGGGCTCTGTTTATATACCTTTGTAGCACACGGGTACATTCCCATATATAAATATGATTTCTCCTTGCCACCATTATCCTCCAATCCGAGCTCTTGCTTGTTTACGCCCAGTAACGCCCACATCTGTTCCAAGTTTAGATTATAATAGTGGCAAGGCCCTTAATGTAATACAAAAAAGAATACATTTATCGTGAACATATATTTCCTGTGTTGGCCATTCTGTTGTCATCTTCTAGACCTTAATGTATTAAATCAATGGATTAAATCAGCATTATATCTTTCCCTGATACGTCTATGATCTCAATGCCCTGTTCTCTGCATATGGAAAAATAGCTTGTCCTTGCCTCTCTTCACCACATTCTTTGTCTT
>QNTS01001905.1:342534-385985 GCA_003317085.1 Hucho hucho
CTGGCCTGGGGCAGGGACTCTAGATCTATATAGCTGTAACACTGGCCTGGGGCAGGGACTCTAGATCTATATAGCTGTAACACTGGCCTGGGGCAGGGACTCTAGATCTATATAGCTGTAACACTGGCCTGGGGCAGGGCCTGTAGATGGATATAGCTGTAACACTGGCCTGGGGCAGGGCCTGTAGATGGATATAGCTGTAACACTCTGGCCTGAGTCAGAGACTGTAGATGGATATAGCTGTAACACTCTGGCCTGGGGCAGGGCCTGTAGATGGATATAGCTGTAACACTGGCCTGGGGCAGGGCCTGTAGATAGATAAGGCAAACTGTCTATGCTGTGTCCACGTACTCCTGGCCGTACTGTCTCAAGCTGTCCAATGACTTGCTCTTCTTTCCTGATCCTCATCTTCCTCATCACCCAGAGAACTCTTAGACCCTCTCACAACATACGGCACTGTCTGATTTTACAGGATTAGTTATGATGAAATATTTAACTTTTGTCCCCTGCAAAAATCCACACCAGACACCAGCCAAACGTCTCACCAGACAGTGCCATCCCTCATTTTCTCTTGTTTAATGCAATTGCATAGCTAAGGCCCAGGTGTTTGAACAGCCATCACTTGCCTTTCTCCCAACTAAACGTTACTGAAGTTCTCAAAACAGAGGTCAACAACACCAATTCAGTACTGATATGTCTCCAACACCCATGTCTCCTGCTACTGCCCTCCCAGTCTAATTCCAACCTACCTTTTTCCCTTACCCTGTGTGTTGTGTATAATCAGACTTTGGTTGTTGATAATGGTGTTGTTCTTTGTTGTGTCAGCAGCTCCCAGTATGATGTCCCTGCGTCAGCGCCACATGGACTCCCAGCTGGCCATGGGCTCCCAGAGGTTGGTAGAAACCTGCCTGTTGGTGGGGCAGCAGGGAGACGGCACCTCCAACCCATCCAGGTCTAGGGCCACCCACCAAAAGTCACACAACCTGTCCTTCCAACAGTTTGAGGCTCTCCCCCTGCCTCCCCTGTCCTCAGCTGTCTCGCACCCCTCGATCATCTGCTCCTCCCCACCTCCTCCTTACCGTCAGCCCCACTCCTCCCACTTCCACTCCTCCTCCTCCTCCTTACACGCCTCCGCTCCTCATTCCTCCCATGTCTATCACTCGTCTTATTTTCAGACCATGGACACCATCCCAGACTTCCAGCGCAGCAGCAGCTTCGGGTACCCCTCTGCTCTCTTCCCTCCACACGCACCGCATGCGCGTTGGCTTTTCTCCCCGCCTACTTTTTCACCCCATCGTTTCACCTGTAGTATATTACATACAAATGTTTTCTCATTTTCATTAACGATCTGACTATAACTCACCCATTTTGCAACCTGTGCATTAATACTTTTCTTTGAAAATCCATTTTGTTTTATTATTTCATATTTTAGTTTTTTCCTTCCACTCCCAACCCTTGTCTTTCCTGGTAGCCCAAACTACCTTGCCCCCCTGCCTGTACTACTAACAGGAGTGGAGTTCCAGTTTCTGAGTAGTGCCCACAGTGTCCTTGGCTTTACAGGCGTTGGATAGATTACCTCCAGCATGCAGTACTTTAGCTTGGATCCTTTTTTCAGTCAGGCCCAGTGCAGAAACAATTCCTAGCCGCTACCCCATAGGTACCACATAGTTCTGAAAAGATTATAAAGGTGTAAGCATTCCATCTGGTGGTAAAACATCCACCTAGCCTATCAGAGGGGAAAATGGAGCTACTGCCATTGCTTATACAGTGGGGCAAAAAAGTATTTAGTCAGCCACCAATTGTGCAAGTTCTCTCACTTAAAAAGATGAGAGAGGCCTGTAATTTTCATCATAGGTACACTTCAACTATGACAGACAAAATGAGGGAAAAAAAATCCAGAAAATCACATTGTAGGATTTTTTATGAATTTATTAGCAAATTATGGTGGAAAATAAGTATTAGGTCACATACAAACAAGCAAGATTTCTGGCTCTCACAGACCTGTAACTTCTTCTTTAGGAGGCTCCTCTGTCCTCCACTCATTACCTGTATTAATGGCACCTGTTTGAACTTGTTATCAGTATAAAAGACACCTGTCCACAACCTCAAACAGTCACACTCCAAACTGCACTATGGCCAAGACCAAAGAGCTGTCAAAGGACACCAGAAACAAAATTGTAGACCTGCACCAGGTTGGGAAGACTGAATCTGCAATAGGTAAGCAGCTTGGTTTGAAGAAATCAACTGTGGGAGCAATTATTAGGAAATGGAAGACATACAAGACCACTGATAATCTTCCTCGATCTGGGGCTCCACGCAAGATCTCACCCCGTGGGGTCAAAATGATCACAAGAACGGTGAGCAAAAATCCCAGAACCACACGGGGGGACCTAGTGAATGACCTGCAGAGAGCTGGGACCAAAGTAACAAAGCCTACCATCAGTAACACACTACGCCGCCAGGGACTCAAATCCTGCAGTGCCAGACGTGTCCCCCTGCTTAAGCCAGTACATGTTCAGGCCCGTCTGAAGTTTGCTAGAGAGCATTTGGATGATCCAGATGAGGATTGGGAGAATGTCATATGGTCAGATGAAACCAAAATAGAACTTTTTGGTAAAAACTCAACTCGTCGTGTTTGGAGGACAAAGAATGCTGAGTTGCATCCAAAGAACACCATACCTACTGTGAAGCATGGGGGTGGAAACATCATGCTTTGGGGCTGTTTTTCTGCAAAGGGACCAGGACGACTGATCCGTGTAAAGGAAAGAATGAATGGGGCCATGTATCGTGAGATTTTGAGTGAAAACCTCCTTCCATCAGCAAGGGCATTGAAGATGAAACGTGGCTGGGTCTTTCAGCATGACAATGATCCCAAACACACCGCCCGGGCAACGAAGGAGTGGCTTCGTAAGAAGCATTTCAAGGTCCTGGAGTGGCCTAGCCAGTCTCCAGATCTCAACCCCATAGAAAATCTTTGGAGGGAGTTGAAAGTCCGTGTTGCCCAGCGACAGCCCCAAAACATCACTGCTCTAGAGGAGATCTGCATGGAGGAATGGGCCAAAATACCAGCAACAGTGTGTGAAAACCTTGTGAAGACTTACAGAAAACGTTTGACCTCTGTCATTGCCAACAAAGGGTATATAACAAAGTATTGAGATAAACTTTTGTTATTGACCAAATACTTATTTTCCACCATAATTTGCAAATAAATNGAGCAATTATTAGGAAATGGAAGACATACAAGACCACTGATAATCTTCCTCGATCTGGGGCTCCACGCAAGATCTCACCCCGTGGGGTCAAAATGATCACAAGAACGGTGAGCAAAAATCCCAGAACCACACGGGGGGACCTAGTGAATGACCTGCAGAGAGCTGGGACCAAAGTAACAAAGCCTACCATCAGTAACACACTACGCCGCCAGGGACTCAAATCCTGCAGTGCCAGACGTGTCCCCCTGCTTAAGCCAGTACATGTTCAGGCCCGTCTGAAGTTTGCTAGAGAGCATTTGGATGATCCAGATGAGGATTGGGAGAATGTCATATGGTCAGATGAAACCAAAATAGAACTTTTTGGTAAAAACTCAACTCGTCGTGTTTGGAGGACAAAGAATGCTGAGTTGCATCCAAAGAACACCATACCTACTGTGAAGCATGGGGGTGGAAACATCATGCTTTGGGGCTGTTTTTCTGCAAAGGGACCAGGACGACTGATCCGTGTAAAGGAAAGAATGAATGGGGCCATGTATCGTGAGATTTTGAGTGAAAACCTCCTTCCATCAGCAAGGGCATTGAAGATGAAACGTGGCTGGGTCTTTCAGCATGACAATGATCCCAAACACACCGCCCGGGCAACGAAGGAGTGGCTTCGTAAGAAGCATTTCAAGGTCCTGGAGTGGCCTAGCCAGTCTCCAGATCTCAACCCCATAGAAAATCTTTGGAGGGAGTTGAAAGTCCGTGTTGCCCAGCGACAGCCCCAAAACATCACTGCTCTAGAGGAGATCTGCATGGAGGAATGGGCCAAAATACCAGCAACAGTGTGTGAAAACCTTGTGAAGACTTACAGAAAACGTTTGACCTCTGTCATTGCCAACAAAGGGTATATAACAAAGTATTGAGATAAACTTTTGTTATTGACCAAATACTTATTTTCCACCATAATTTGCAAATAAATTCATAAAAAATCCTACAATGTGATTTTCTGGATTTCTTTTTCTCATTTCGTCTGTCATAGTTGAAGTGTACCTATGATGAAAATTACAGGCCTCTCTCATCTTTTTAAGTTGGAGAACTTGCACAATTGGTGGCTGACTAAATACTTTTTTGCCCCACTGTATCTGTCCAGTTCTTTCAGATCTACCTGAAGTGCCTAGGTGGTAGAGGCTATAGAATGTCTCTGGACCGTACCTCACTGTCCCTCTCTTCCTCCACCAACTCTCTTCTGTTCTAACACAGGGATCTGAACCGCTCAGACTCAGACTCCTCCCTGTCCCTCTCCCAAATCGGTGATCGTCTGTCCGCCTACAGCTCCAAGGGCCACCTGGTGAAACCCACCCCCTTCCTGTATGGCCCCCCCGTCCGCTCTGCCTCCGACGAGCCCTCCCTGCATGCCCACACACCTAATGGAGGGAACCGTGTCCACGAGGGAGGAGCCCAGACCGAGCCAGTCTCAGAGAGCCCCATCCTGATGAAGAAGGTGTACAGCATTGAGAAGTCAGCCAGCCTGGGAGAGATGGACGTTGGCCTCGTCGGTATGTCCATGTCAGAGTCCTCCTGCTCCCTCAGCTTCAACTCCACCGACGCTGACACCCCCTCCCCCACGGGGGGCCAGCCTGGGGCCACAGGGGCCAAGGGCAGCAGCCGCATCCCTCAACTCTCCTCCAAGAAGAGCCCTCTGGAAGAAGACAGCGGCTCCACGGGAGAAGACACAGACTCCGTCGCAAGTCGTAAGAAACACACCTTCAAGATCTTCAAAAAACAGAAGAAATAATGACAAGGGCTACTCAAGACTTTTAAAGAGCTATTAAAGGTGTTTCACTTATTATTATTTCTGTTTTGGAAAACTTGTTTTGGGTTGTTCACTGGTCACAAGCGATGGCGCAAATCTTTGCCTTTAGGGTTTTCTAGTTACTTTCTCTGAGGAACTGTGGGAGCAACTAGCTATTTGATGATGTTGGCAATGGGTGGTATTGTATAGTGGAATGTAAGCACTATTTATTTAGCAGGAAAGTGTGCCAGTCGCTCAGAGGGAAACAAGTCTCCTGGGTGGATGTCTTCTGTTTTACTTCAACCTGTAACAGTTTGCATGTCTTCAACCTTTGTTTGACTGCTATTCTCTGAATGCTTCTAGGTGTGTGCTTGGTTCTTGTCCCTATTCTGCTTAGAAAACACTTAAAAACTCAGCTGTTTCTTGTTGTTAATCCCCGACCACCTCCTTGTTATGTGTCAGATGGACATTGAGCACTTAATGCCAGTCAGTGTTGGTCAATGGTGAGGGGGGAGGGGCTGAAAAGGGCTGAACAATACTTGCAAAAACTTCCCGAGTCAATTGTGCTAACACGAAATCTAGCAGTCAATGTTATCAGAACTCTTCCGGTACAGCTGCAGACACAGCAAGACACACACTAAGCAAACATTTCCCTTGGGATGATGCACCGTTAGAAGTGGAAGTGCTAACTTGATTTAAACCCCTTGAAGACCCCAGCACATACAAAGCTAGGTAGCCTGTGTAACTGCCTTGTGTAATTGTCCCAATCATAGCCCTGATCTAAAATGACTACTTGAACTAAATGAATTTCATATCAATGTCAAATGTTTATTGAAGTAAACCTCTACATTTGCAAATTGCCAATCATATCAATCTATTTTGTAATTGTAAGAGATCACGTGAGTCATTAGGAGTGCTGGAGGAGACGCTAATCTTTTTAAGTGCCAAACAAAGACTTGGGTCCAGTGGCCTTTATTCTTGTCAACAGCTATATATGTACTGTCTGTTGTAAGTTAGAGGCAGCTTTAGAATGAGTAGCACTGCCTTGTGTTTTTATCTGGGGACTCCAAACTAAAATAAGGTGATCAATTTGATATTGTCACCCACAACATTTCAAGCAGGGAGTTTCAGGCAGCATTTGTAATTTGAAGACTTCCAAGTTGTGTGTAGAGCATTTTGGAGAGGTGTTTGCTACTTTAGCTTGTACTGTAGACTACCCTGATCACCAAGATTCACATTATACAGCTCCAAAGTCAAGCACACAGTAACAGTAATGGTATCTACAGGTCACCATTATAAACTCACTTGCCATTATTGGTTTTGTGAAAGCACAAATGCTTTAGAAACGGATGTCACAATGCATTCTGGTAGTAGGGACTCTCCTAATAACTTCCTAAGCAATTGACCAGCTCGACTGCTCCTGAATCTTAAAGCCAAAGCAGTGCTGCTAACTACACCATCGCCCCCCAATGGAGCCCTCACACAGTGCGATTGATTGTATGGATGAAATAGAAATGTCATTTATATTCTTTCATTGAAAACATTAACTTCCTATTGGTACTTTATATTCTTTCATTGAAAACATTAACTTCCTATTGGTACTTTTTAAAGTGTAATTTGTACCTCTTCTGCACGATGAAGCTGTAATATGGATTATGATGTCTATCAGTGAGTGTCTGTCTGTTGCCAGGATACTGCTCTGAGTTGTTTTGATGCATGTCAGCTACTGTATTAACGTCTATAATGGGCTTGAGGCGGAGTTCAGCTCGAGCATCATCTCTGTCCACCCCTACTTAAACCCCAACTTCTCATTTTGAGCTTCTATTTATGAATACATATATTTGTACAGAGAAAAACAAATATTTTGCATCTTCTGTGGCGTTCTCTCGACTTTTATGGCACTCCTGCATGATAGCAATAAACTATTTTGAATGAAAGACACGGACTGTGTTTATCAGATACGAAGAGGTCTTTGTTTGGGGCGATGACGCCAACACAAAATAGTAGCAAGGTATGGGCTGTTATCACAGAGTATTTGGCACTGCATAATGAACAGACATGACATACGTGTATTTAGTAATTTATTATATATGCTTAGATTTGTTTTACTATCTTTTCCCTCTAGTTCTATGGAAATCACAAGCGCAATATGTATTAAATGTGTGAACATTTTTGAATTCCGTAACAAATTCAGAGCAAATTTTTGGTTGAGTTGACTGGACCCAGTCTCTCAAATAATCCCGTAAATCTAATGGTCACGTGACACGTAGCGCTGACAGGTGGAGTGGTCTGTGCATGATTTGCATAAACACTTGTTTCGCTGGTGGACAAAGCACGGATGCAGTGGTGGGAAATTACCCAATTGTCATACTAGAGTAAAAGTAAAGATACCTTAATAGAAAATGACTCAAGTAAAAGTGAAAGTCACCCAGTAAAATACTACTTGAGTAAGTGTATTTGTTTTTAAATATGCTTAAGTATCATAAGTAAATGTAATTGCTAAAATATACTTAAGTATCTTAAGTAAATCATTTCAAATTCCTTATATTAAGAAAACCATATGGCATAATTTTTTATTTTTTTTTATTTACGGATAGCCAGGGGCATGCATGCTCTAACACTCCAGACATAATTCACAAACAAAGTATGTGTTTAGTGAGTCTGTCAGATGAGGGGCAGTAGGGATGACTAGGGATGATCTCTTTATACGTGTGTGAATTAGGCAATTTTCCTGTCCTGCTAAACATTCAAAATGTAACGAGTACTTTTGGGTGTCATGGGAAATGTGTGGTGTAAAAGCACATACTTTTCTTTAGTAATGTAGTGAAGTAAAATTAAAAGTTGTCAAAAATCTAAATAGTAAAGTACAGATACTTAAAAAAAACTACTTAAGTAGTACTTTAAAGTATTTTTACGTAAGTACTTTACACCACTGGGAGGATGTTAGTCCGGGTTCTCATGATTGAAACTTTTCCTCGGGTTTCTACCATTCAAAAGGACAGCAAACATACCTTTTTTAAACTAGATTTGACTCTATCTCCCTTTATTTGTATATCTACTGGTAACCTTTTAATTTGACTGATTTTAGTGTTTGTCTTTCATGTGCTACAATCATTTAAACCTACTTTTTATTGAGCAGCCATCATCTTAAACGAATTAAACACCCCCACACTTGGCCCATGAACCAGCATTACTTGGATAAGTGTTTATTACGGTTTCTCCTCAGTTTACAGGTAGGCTATGTTGTACTATATCTTTCAAAATACCCGTCATACCCGCACACAGTAATGTTTCAATTTAGGCGCTTAGTTTTAAAGAAATGTATCAACTTTGGATGTATACACTGTTATGCAGGTCTTCCGCCTATCCCTCCACACAGAGGGAGGGATGGCTGGGCTACACAGATGCTGTGACTTGGACCACCACCTCACAATGCCCTGTGGAACAAGGGGATTACTGTAGTGTAGTTGGTTAGTTAGAAAAATGTCAGTCCAGAATGATACAATAGTTCACAATACAAAATTAAGATATTTACAGTAAAACCACATTGTGGACCACTCAAATAGAGTTTGGAGACACTAAAATCAGTCAAAGTCAAGCAAGGTATAGTACTGTAGGACATCTGTTAGCAATTCATTTTCAACATATTTAGACTATGAACTATAACAAACAATGCAAACCTTTATATCCTAGCATTTCTCATTTTATCACAAAATAATCTCTCATTCAGAGACGGACAATTTGTTGTCGTCCATGTATGCCTCAACTGAAGAGAACTTGGGCATCACCAAGATGTTAAATGCCTATAGTAACGAGGTCCTGGAGTACTTGCGGCTCCAATCGATTTATTTTCCAATGTAAGACCACTACGTAGTCTGTATGTGCGTGCTACAAGACATGGGCTTCGTGTTGGGTGATATTAATATAGGATGATATTTTATACTTTTATTCTCCCCTGTTGCAAGGTGTGTGTCCTCCATCTGGGTATTTCTGACCCAACCCTGCCAGGAAAACTTGTATGGTGTCTTTCACCACATAGACTACCAAACAAACTGCCACTCCCAATTTATTCCTCAAAAGTTCAGGTAACTTAATGCTCTTCTATCCTCACTTCTCAAACATTTTATTGCCTATTTCTTTATTAAAATATATTTTTGTAGGTGTAGATCAGCTTTAAAATTGCAGATAGATTGTGGTTTCCATGAATGTTATTGTCTGCATAATTTCCAATCCCCCTTAAATTTATATACACAGTACTAGTCAAAAGCTTGGACACACCTACTCATTCAAGGGTTTTTCTTTATTTTTACTATTTTCCACATTGTTGAATAATAGTGAATACATCAAAACTATGAAAAACACATCATGTAGTAACCAAAAAAGTCTTAAACAAATCAAAATATAATTTAGTAGCCACCGTTTGCCTTGATTACAGCTTTACACACTTGTCATTCGGTTCATACTGCAGAACACAGGTAAGGATGAACCTGATAACAAAAGAAGGAGCCCTATAGCATTTTGAGTATGGAAAGGGAAAGGGGGTTACCTAGTCAATTGTAAAACTGAATGCCTTCAACTGAAATGTGTCTTCTGCATTTTATCCAACCCTTTTGAATCAGAGAGATGCCTTAATCGACATCCATGTCTTCGGCGGCCGGGGAACAGTGGGTTAACTGCCTTGATCAGGGGCAGAACGACAGATTTTTACATTGTCAGCTCCGGGATTCAATTCCAGCAAGAACTGGTTTCTTTCAGAGATCCTATACACCTGGATGACATGGATGGCTACTTTGTGGTCAGTGGAGGTCAATTTATGAGAGGAATTGAAGGTTATTATGGACCGTTGGTGCAGTATCGTAACATAATACCTGACTTCAGGATGGTAATAATCACAGTCAAACACATCCAAATCCGTCTTGAATTAAACAAAACATGTTATACCTGTATTCACTCGTCTCCCACAGTCTGAAGTCGTTGATCCAGACCATATTAGGAGTCTGAATTTTACTGGATGGCTACAGTCCTGTCAGGAGTTTCAGTTGGAGCTTCATGTCAAGTTGACTGGATATTTGCTGAGCCAGACAGAAACAAGAGTCTGGTAATGACGTGTAATATCCACTAGATGGCATGATGGTGTATACAATATTCAGTGGCTCACAAAGTTAGTGTCACTCCATCCAAACTGACACTACCTCTGTTTTCCAGAGAACTGTATGGATGCTTATCATGAGCGGACATTAAATATCATCTAGCTGTGACGCCACACTGTGAATCCTGGGAGACACCCAGTGCCCCTTAAAGACGTTGTGCAGTATGACTGGCAAAGCTAGTGGCCTCCAAGCATGGTAAGAGCTGGTTATAATGATAAATTAAACTATTTTTACCTCCGAAGGTATCACACCAGCTAACACCATTAACACCATTTAATGAGGATGTTGAAATCTCTAATGTTATTGTTTATACTGTATACCCAGATGGCAGAAAGGTTGATCTGGCATCAGTGGGAAGGGCTCTGTACTCATTGTCTCTGTTTTAACTGTGTTAAGACAGCACTGGATCCACTGGAGTAGTTAACAGGATAATGGCCCTTCTGCTGCAAGCTGGCTGTCTGGGGAACAACAGCTTGCTCTACAGCAGTGGTGTAGGAGTGGAGAGGCAGCCCAATAAGGTGGGTGAATGAGTATGGGTATTCAGGTGTCTGTCTTGATGACTAGAGCCAGGAGTTTATCTATACTTTGGGCCCCCTGTTTATACTTTGCATGTATCTTATTCTCCTCATCCTCCAGGCATTGCTACTCTGTCTGCTGTCAGCCCAGAAGGACTGGAGACTGGCCCTGCTGCGCCTCGGGCATCTGCACCAGCTGGGTGAGCATGGCACGCCCAGACCCTGACCTGGCCTGTCCCTACTACTCTGACATCGCCAAGAGGACATCCTCTGACCAGCACAACCCCTCACCTCAGCAGGTAGGCCTTCATGCTTGAATCAAGATCATCTCGGTCTGTGCATGTATTACACAATCCTAAAACAGGTCATTTAATGAAAACTGCTCCTCCTCTGCTCTGTCTGTATTGTAGATGTTTGTAGAATCTATTTACCTGAACGAGGTTGTGCTGATGTTCCAAATCAAAGAAAACCATGATATCTTCCACTGGTTAAAACTCTAGGCCTGCAATGGAGCCGCAGATGCAGAGGTTCTATACATCTGTCTGATGGTTTTCAGTATTGAACATCATCTGACAAAATCTTTTGTGATAATGGTTGAACTGCTCTTCTATAGCAAGCTGTGGCCCATATGCTGTTCTGGGGCCAGCAGGGCGTGTCTCCAGACATCCAGACTGCTGTGAGACACAACGAGAGCGGAGCTGTCTGTCTGCGGGGACCCAGTGTCCATGTAAAACTAGGCCATAGTCCTCATGCAGGTCCGAGGTGAAACACTCAGTTTGATGACACAGTCTCTGTAGTCATTCTAAGTTCAATGATAGTAATGTCTAGACTATTTTGACAATACCATGATTACATTTAAGGGCCAAGGAGTCAAGAAAGACATTCCAAGGGCAGTCACTTTCCTGAAGAAAGCAGTAGAGCAGGTTGGTCCAAATTATGTTCAGAACGTTATCATTATGCATGGGCTGTAGGACTACAATGACACCTTCACAATTGCTCATCATACCATTCTATCCCACAGGGTTTCACGCCAGCGATCAACGCCCTTGGCTGGTGCTATGAGCAGTTTGAAAAGGACTACTATTTTTGCAAATTTATAAAAAAAAACTAAAAAAAAACCTGAACTATCACATTTACATAAGTATTCAGGCCCTTCACTCAGTACTTTGCTGAATCACTTTTGGCAGTGATTACAGCTTTGAGTCTTCTTTGGTATGATGCTACAAGCTTGGCACATTTGTATTTGTGGAGTTTCTCCCATTCTTCTCTGCAGATCCTCTCAAGCTCTGTCAGGTTGGATGGGGAGCATCGCTGACCAGCTATTTTCAGGTCTCTCCAGAGATGTTCAATCGGGTTCAAGTCCGGGCTGTGGCTGGGCCAATCAAGGACATTCAGAGACTTGTCCCAAAGCCATTCCAATATTTGTCTTGGTTGTGTGTTTTGGGTCATTGTCCTTTTGGAAGGTGAACCTTTTTGACCCAGTCTGAGGTCCTGAGCGCTCTGGAGCAGGTTTTCATCAAGGATCTCTCTGTACTTTGCTTCGTTCATATTTCCCTCAATCCTGACTAGTCTCCCAGTCCCTGCCACTGAAAAACATCCCCACAGCATGATGCTGCCACCACCATGCTTCACCGTAGGGATGGTGCCAGGTTTCCTCCAGACGACGCTTGAGATTCAGGCCAAAGAGTTCAATCTTGGTTTCATCAGACCAGCGAATCTCATGGTCTGAGAGTCCTTTAGGTGGCTTTTGGCAAACTCCAAGCCGGCTGTCAGGTGCACATCGGGTTCTTGTTCACCACCCTGACCAAGGCCCTTCGATTGCTCAATTTGGCCAGGCAGCCAGCTCTAGGAAGAGTCTTAGTGGTTCCAAACTTCTTCCATTTAAGAATGATGGAGGCCACTGTGTTCTTGGGGACCTTCAATGCTGCAGAAATGTTTTGGTACCCTTCCCCAGAGCTGTGCCTCGACACAATCCTGTCTCGGAGCTATATGGACAATTCCTTCGACCTCATGGCTTGGTTTTTGCTCTGACATGCACTGTCAACTGTGGGACCTTATATAGACAGGTGTCTGCCTTTCCAAATCATGTCCAATCAATTGAATTTACCACAGGTGGTCTCTAATCAAGTTGTAGAAAACATCTCAAGGATGATCAATGAAAACAGGATGCACCTGAGCTCAATTTCTAGTCTCATAACAAAAGGTCTGAAAACAAATGTAAATTTGATATTTCTGTACATTTATAAAAAATAAATTAAAAAAAATGTTTTCGCTTTGTCATTATGGGGTATTGTGTGTAGATTGATGAGGAAAAATATAATTGAATCAATTTTAGAATAAGGCTGTAACGTAACAAAATGTGGAAAAGGTCAAGGGGTCTGAATACTTTCTGAATACACTGTATGTGAACAAAAGTTGGATTGGTGAAACTTGTTTCCACAGTGATGATATGCAGAATCAATGCATAACTACAACTAAATCAATGAGTGACACAGATGTAGTTATAACTGACATTTCCAATAGGGAGGTTTCCTGGATCCCAGGTTGCAGTGCAGAGTATGAGGAGACACTACAACCTGACCATCCAGATACAACATTCTGATGATCCCTACGGTGAATTGCCTTTGACATAAACAGTCTGCATTGACTCTGTCCTTGGATCCGTTTTACCTCCATCCATCCTCTCCAGCCCTGATCAGGATGGGTGACCTGCTGTATGAAGGACATGAGCAGGGACAGAGAGGGATGGCAGCAGCAGAGATGTACAAGCAGGCAGCACCATCTCATTAAAGGAATGCCGTCACACTCATCTGCCAGCCTTTTGTGTGTGTGTGTGTGTGTGTGTGTGTGTGTGTGTGCGTGTGTCTCTGCATGCTTTTTCTTACAGTGCTGGTACAGTCTTGGTGTGCTTGTTCAAGAGGTACAGGGGTTACCGTCCTGTCTGAACTGGGTCTGACACAGCATTACATGGCAGATAACACTGAGCTGGCGACTACACTTTACAGTAGGTATGTACTTTGGCACTATACACAATTCACAACGACTGCCATGCAACCAACCTGAGAGTATGATGGTACTATATTATTGTCAACTGTTTAGGCTGTTCTCACTGTACAATTCCTATACTTTTCCATATGTGCAGAGACTCCACAGCTGAGTCCTACTTGCCCTGCAGACCTGCGATATTCAGTGCCTATCTGCAGTCTTTCCAAAATACCTACAGTGCCTCTATCAAGTTATGTATGATGTTGGAATATTGAACTTGTAGTATTCTACATAGATGTACAGTATGATATGAACATTGATATTGGGCTGTCTTCTCTCCCTCAGGTCTCTGGTACTGTGGAGGTAGCAGTTGCAGTTCCAAATCAAATCTATTTTTATTTGTCACATACACATGATTAGCAGATGTTAATGCGAGTGTAGCGAAATGCTTGTGCTTCTAGTTCCAACCATGCAGTAGTATCTAACAAGTAATCTAACAACAACTACCTTATTCACACAAGTGTAAAGGATTGAATACGAGTATGTACATATAAATATATGGATGAGCGATGGCTGACCGGCATAGGCAAGATGCAGTAGATGGTATATAGTACAGTATATACATGTGAGATGACTAGTGTAGGATATGTACACATTATATAAATGGCATCATTTAAAGTGGCTAGTGATACATTTATTACATCCACTTTTTAATTATTAAAGTGGCTAGAGATTTGAGTCGATGGCCGAACAGCATAGGCAAGATTCAGTAGATGGTATAGAGTATAGTGTATACATTTGATATGAGTAATGTCGGATATTTAAACATTATACACAAAATTGTTTAAAGTGGCTAGTGATACATTTGTTACATCCAATTTTCTATTATTTGAAGTGGCTAGAGATTTAAGTCAGTATGTTGGCAGCAGCCACTCAATGTTAGTGGTGGCTGTTTAACAGTCTGATGGCCTTGAGATAGAAGCTGTTTTTCAGTCTCTCGGTCCCAGCTTTGATGGACCTGTACTGACCTCGCCTTCTGGATGATAGCGGGGTGAACAGGCAGTGGCTCGGGTGGTTGTTGTCCTTGATGATCTTTTTGGCCTTCCTGTGACATCGGGTGGTGTAGGTGTCCTGGAGGGCAGGTAGTTTACCCCCGGTGATGCGTTGTGCAGTCCTCACTACCCTCTGTAGAGCCATACGGTTGTGGGCGGAGCAGTTGTCGTACCAGGCGGTGATACAGCCCGACAGGATGCTCTCGATTCTGCATCTGTAGAAGTTTGTGAGTGTTTTTGGTGACAAGCCGAATTTCTTCAGCCTCCTGAGGTTGAAGAGACGCTGTTGCGCCTTCTTCACCACACTGTCTGTGTGGGTGGACCATTTCAGTTTGTCCGTGATGTATACGCCGAGGAACTTAAAACTTTCCACCTTCTCCACTGCTGTCCCGTCGATGTGTGTAGGGGGGTGCTCCCTCTGCTGTTTCCTGAAGTCCACGATCATCTCTTTAGTTTTGTTGACGTTGAGCCACCAATCCTCTTCATCATCCTCTGTGTTCTCTTATTATCACTAGGACCAGGAAGTCCATCAGCCTATCATGTCTTATCATCACTAGGATCAGGAAATCCATCTGTCACACCCTGATCTGTTTCACCTGTCTTGTGCTTGTCTCCATCCCCCACCAAGTGTCTCCCATTTGTTCCCATTATCCCCTGTGTATTTATACCGGTGGTTTCTGTCTGTCTGTTGCCAGTTAGTCAAGCCTACCAGCGTGTTTTTCTGTACCTTTTTCTAGCCTGTTTTCTAGTCCTCCCGGTTCTGACCTTTTCTGCCTGCCCTGACCCTGAGCCCGCCTGCCATACCATTCTGCCTACCCTGACCTTGAGCCTGCCTACCGTCCTGTACCCATCTGACTCTGACCTGGTTTAAAAATTCTGCCTGTCCTCGACCTGCCTCTTGCCTGCCCCTTGTCTATTAATAAATATCAGAGACTCGAACCATCTGCCCCCTGTGTCTGCATTTGGGCCTCGTCCTGTGTCTTTATACCATCAACTTATCATGTCTTATCATCACTAGAACCAGGAAGCCCATCAGCCTATCAGAACTATGAGGAAGATGACTTGAATGATTCCTAGGAAGCAATTTTTTTCACAGATTGTGTTCTCATTTTACAGATTTTGTTTTTATAGCTAAAGGTAAATTGTCTTTTGTGTTTTTATCTTTGTTTTATCTGGAATGAAGATAGTACAATGTCCAAAATGTAATGTATAAATTCATTCCTATGTACTGTATGATGATGGTTTACAGAACTGTCTTTTGATTGAGCAGTATCAATGAAGCAAACTGATTTGACAAATCACAGTTTTTTACAGATCATCCAGGGGGTGGGGAGTGACTAACACGTGGTGTCCCTGAACATAGTCATTTCCCAGGCCCATTGAGGACCGTGCTCTGGGCCTCTGGGATCCAGGGCTCCTGGTAATGAATGGCTGGTCACGCCCCAGGGGTTCACCAGGCCTGGCACAAACAGCAGGTGAACAGCAAGCTGACACCTGTACACAGACACACTGGAGCCTGGAAAGCACACAGTTACCCTTCTAATTGAAACAACATGAAATTATGAGTCATGAGCTGGAGGGTAACATTGTTTTACTGTGTGGTAACGTCACAGTCAGATATCCCCAAACACTCATAAGCAGGCAGTACATTACTCTGTCTGCATTACTCTGTCTATATTACTCTGTCTGCATTACTATGTCTGCATTACTCTCTGCATTACTCTGTCTACATTACTCTGTCTATGTTCCACATGTTTTTGGTAACACTTGATACCCAGTGTCATAACACGTTGTAACACGGTCATAACCATGTCATATGTCATAACAGCTGACATAACCTGTTTATAATATGGTCATAACACCTTCAGCGCACATATATTTAGACCTGTTGTGACATATATTGCATTATTTTATGGCTGGTTATGACACCTAGATATGAGTGTCACAACCCATAAAACCTACCACACAAGGCAAAACATTCCATTACACCATAGTCTACTTGTTAACAGTATATTTATGTTAAATAACATTTTCTGAAATTCACCATATAATATTATCATTGTAATTGCTCACACATTGATGTCAGGCATGTCTGATTTCAGGAGCAGAACAAGACCACCTCTTTTTGACTGATGACTGATATAAGGGCCTATCTGGCTTATATGATTATGATGGTCATAATGCTTCATAACAGTGTCATAAAGTGTATTTTCTTAGTCCAAGTAAAGTGACACAGTATGGTCATAATGCTTCATAACAGTGTCATAAAGTGTATTTTCTTAGTCCAAGTAAAGTGACACAGTATGGTCATAATGCTTCATAACAGTGTCATAAAGTGTATTTTCTACAAGTTATTTAAAAAACGATGAAAAAAGACGATGTAAAGAATTCGTTACAACAACAAAGGATTTAAGAAACAAACTTTCAAACTAAAGTAAACTGAATGTGGGTTTTGACACTGTAGGTGTTGTAACCAGCCATAAATATAATGCAATATATCTCACAACAGGTGTAAATATATAGGTCATGACAGTGTTGTGACCATATTATGACAGGTTATGACAAGTTATGACTGGTTATGACAAGTTATGTCAGCTGTTATGACATATGACATAGCATGTTATGGCATTGGGTGTCAAATAAAGTGTTACCATGTTTTTTCTCTATATGTTATGGTACAGTAAATGTAAACACTAAATTAAACTGATCATCAGGTTGTCCATGCAATTATATTTTTTTATACTAATAAACATGCTTTTGCTAATTGCTACATTTTTATGACACACATAATCAGACAAAAAAATATGTAAAGTTATTCCAGGAGTGGTAGGTTTCTTACAAAATGGTAGGCAACTTACATAATAAGCAAGCGTAGCTGTTTTGAATATTTACAGAAGGTTATATAGCAGGGATTACATCACTACATGGTGTTAGTGTTTTCCTCCACTGTTCCCTGTGTGCAGGTACTCTCTGTTTTTTTCTCCAGGAACTCCTGCCCACTATGGGACTCAGGGCTGACGTCTGGGGAGCTCTCACTGTTGTTTGTGCGGGTGTTTTTCTCTGTAAACACCTCTGGGATCATTTCTGTTTTCCCCTCCTCTTTCTTCCCCTCCTCCACCCCCCCTATGAGGTGAACAGTGACTCGTAACGTGTCTGGGCTATTCCCCATTGCCTCGTTTTTATCAAAGTTCTTAAAGTTGTTCTTTGCTCCTTTGATGTACTTGCCCAGGAAGCTGCCTCCATCGCTCTTTGAGCCGAAGGACTTGCTATTCTGCAGGTTCTGATGGAACTGCTTCATATCAGAGTGAAATCTCCCCACCCCCTTGTTCAGCTCTGTGATCCTGTTCCCCACATCTGTTTAAAAACAAAAACCTCCATGAGAGATAGAAACACAAAGAACGATATGTAGCAGTCACTGTTCTCGACTTTAGGTCAAGGTACTTGTATAGGGCTAACATATGCTTTACAGTGGTCCCATTTAATCCTTCTACCTTTACGCGTTGCCTCTCCAAACTCCCTGCGGGCTGCTTCTATGTAGCGCTGTACCAGCGCCTTGACCACCTGCAGGCGATATGACACTCGGTCCATCCCTGCCTCTCCACTGTTGTTCATTGTACTGTTGGACTGGAAGTGTAAAGGAAAAAACATACGATTCTGTAGAGATTATGGTTCTGTGTAGTAATTTTGGTAAAAAATATATATATATCTATAACCCACCACAGAGGCAATATGAGGATAGTGTGGAGTTTTCTTTCGGTTGCAACAACAGAAAAAGCCCCTATGACAAAGAAAAAAAAACACTTGCCGAACGATTTGATGACAATTTCCACAGTTTAAAGCTTGTTACAGAGACCGGTGTTGCAGTCAGTGGCCAGCCTACCTCAGTAAGTAGAACAAGGCCTTTGGAGAGGGGACGAGGTTGAAGGGTACCGGTATAGTGGAGCCCTCTCTGAAGTAACTCAAGTAGAGCTTTGAACGTGCAAACTTCCATTCAACATCAGCATCATCCTGACAGGGACCAAAAGGATGGCAGTCAAAGAGGACATTATTAAAACATGTTTTAGTTTTTAATAAGTTTCCCTCACATGTATCATGCACATGTTAACATGTTTGATATATGGATTTGTGATGCCAAATTATTATTTTATACCTCTATCTTCTGGAATGAATTAGTGATCATGGCGATAAGCATATTGAGCAGGATAATGACAATGATGAGAGTGAAGACCCCATACAGGACCCTGCCCACAAACTGAGCCAGAACAAAATCTGGCATGTCCACATAGCCTTGATTGGACGCACCAAACATGGTCCAGAAGAGAAAGTTGAAAGTTTCATTGAAGCTGAAACCAAAGGGAAAGTGCAATAGGAATGAATGCATAGAGCTCTGTAGGTTTGGAAGATTCTGGTAAAGGTTAGAACTGTCATACTGTCCAAGATGCGGAGAAGTTGCATAGGGCACGTAGATATTATTCAGTCCACAGAGAAAAGCTGTTCCGATGATCATCAAGAGAAACATGAACCTAAAGGAGAAGAGGGAAGATGTGTTGTATTTGTGTTGTAGTTATTTGAATTATACAACGTTAAGTTCCTTTTTATATTTGTGCAGTACTTTCTGGAGTGTCATTTCTAAATACAAAGTGTCCTGACGTTGTCTTACCTCATCATGTCATCTATCATTATACCAATGGAGATCTGCAGAGTCCCCAGAGACTCATGGGCAGGCAGAATGTAGGCCAGTCGGGTGAAGCTGAGCATGCTGGTCACAGCGAACAGAATCTCTGAGATCAGCTGAGGGTCCTCCTGCCACCATTCATCCCGCACTGCAATAACCGAGGAAATAGCCATACATTAAGATTCTTAAAGACCAGAAGGATTAGACCCAATAGTGTACTTTAGGTGATCATATACAGTAACAGGATATTGAGTTGTATGATCCGGAATTAAATATAATATACAATACCGATTTATTGTTGGTATGTACAAGCACACCTGTTTGGGTGAAGTAGGCACACTTCTCAACCAATTTTTGGTCTTGGCAAACAAAGTGACCAATTGCCATGATGAGGACTCTCAGAGCGAAGGAGGCCAGGTACATGCTGAGTACTATCATGTCCAGAATGTTGGACCAGTCCACCATGTAACCCCTCAGACCCTCCGCCCACACATTCTTACACTCACTCCAGAAGAAACCTAGAGGGGCAGGATCATATAATTCCCATATTTTCATATTATGCAAATAGCATTTAGAGTTAAACTTTCATCTCTAACGTGCTACATACACTGAGTATACCAAACGTTAAGGACACCTTCCTGAAATTGAGTTGCACAGGGATGATGGCAGGGATGATGGCCCATGTTGACACCAATGCTTCCCACAGAGTGTGAAAAAAACAGCAGCATTGCAGTTCTTGGCTCCTACTACCATACCCCATTCAAAGGCACTTACATTTTTAGTCTTGCCCATTCACCCTCTGATTGGCAGACATACACAGTCCGTGTCTCAATTGTCTCAAGGCTTTAAAAATCCTTCTTTAACCTGTCTCCTCCCTTCATCTACACTGATTGAAGTGGACCTGGATTCACCAGGTCAGTCTGTTTCATGGAAATAGCAGGTGTTCTTAATGTTTTGTATACTCAGTGTACAAAGGAGCCTATACTTTACAACAAATTTGTAAAGAGTTTGTGGTATGAGAGATTGATAAATTGATAGTAAACAATTACAACATAACATAGACCTACCGACCACCCAGATCATATGGAGGGAGTTGTAGAGGATGTTTTGCTGCCGGGATGCAAACTCATCGCGGTACAGCTCCATGAAAATAGACTCAGCTAGAAGGGCGATGATGAACCACAGGTAGGAGGCAGAGTGCAGCAGGAATTTGATCACAGGTATCTTCAAAGTCTTTCCAATCTGAAATAGAAACACAATCCTTATAACACATCTGAAAAGCAACAGTCAGGCAATGCATTTTACGCTAGGGCAGCATTCAATCAATATCGAGGGAAGTATCGTGGAAGATCCGCGTTGAAACGTAAAGGCAATTTCCGATTGAGCCGACATATGCAGCGTTTACCGTGAACGCAGTCTCCGCAAACACTGGAACACTGTCTTTAAATTTAAGTTGAGCTATAAACTCTGAACTTCCGCAAAACTTCTCCGATATGGATTGAATCCAGCCCCTACTCTTAGCTCACCTTGGACTTGGGAGCGACCCAGTAGATCATACAGAGGAGAGGCATGGTGAAGAAGATCCCAAGAGATACCGTGAATTTCCAGACCGTCTTGCTGCCCCTCCACCCTGGGATGTTTCCACACCAAATGGACGACAGCACTTGCTGGCAGATGGGATGACTCACAAACTAGAAGAGGATAATTTTTTTTGAAAATAACACATGCTCACATGTTATAAACGTAATTTTTTTTATTAGTTTGAAGATAATTTAGTTTGAGTATAATAAAGGTGGTATGGGGTAGGTAAAGTAGTTACCAGTTTCTGATTGTAATTGACTGCAAGGCGTAGGCGTGACAGGGTTGGAATCCCCTCCTCGAAGGTCTGCTCGTCCAGTTCATCTTCATTATCGTCATCACAGTTGTTCAGGATCGTTGTGACCTCACTCTGGTTGCGACACATGGCCAGCATCTCCACTGCGAACTCCTGACACAGCTCTTCCAGGCTCAGGTACTGGGGCTGAGGAACACAAACAGAGACATACAGAGACTGTAACAACTAGATACACCAGCAGACCTTTAGATATGTGAGCCTTCTCTCTTCCCTTTCTTGACTTCATGTGAAACATGAACATTCACATTTTATTTACTTTACTTTGATGTTAAAAAGTTCCCATCCAATTGGCTCAATTATCCCCCCTCCTCTCCCATGTAACTATTCCCCACGTTGTTGCTGTAAATGAGAATGTGTTCTCAGTCAACTTACCTGTTAAAATAAGGGTAAAAACTGTAAATAAATATAGTACCACGTTGTCATTTACCCACAACATCAATTAACTCATACCTTGAATTCAGGCTCTTTCTTGGAGAGCATGCGTAGCTCCCGACTGAGTCTGAAGGCACTGAGCATGGCATCCTCTGTGGTGATGGAGAGGTATGCCCGGCTGGCCATGCCCCGGTAGGTGTTGATACGAGACAGAGAGAACTTCAGAAGGTCATACTGACGGCCGTTCCTGCACTCCAGACAGGTACAGGAGATAGAGTGAGGCAGAGGGATGGCATGACCCTTCTTAGTCAACATGGTGACAATGTCATACAGGTCCTTCTGACAGGCCAGGGTCAGCGGGGTCACCCCGGGGGCAAACTGGGAGTCATCAATGGAGTGGTCAAATATGGCCATGGAGAAGGAGCGCACATCCATCTTGTTGCCCTTTTCCTGGTCCAGGCGGTCCAGGAGCCTCTTGACCACCCGGGGCTGGTTGGTGTCCACCGCCACCAGCAGCGCCTCGTAGATCTGCCTGAAGTCAAACTTGACGCCCAGCATCAGAGCGGAGAAAGTGTCCTCATTGCCCATGCGGATGGACAGGTTCAGGGCTTCTCTCCACAGACGGTCCTCAGACTCATCCAGCTGTCGGATGATGCCGTCCCCCGTGGACAGCAGGCTGCCCACCCGAATTGAGTTGTCTTGCTGAATGGCTGCTATCAGCTCCGGGGGGAAATGTAGCTTTTTGTTCACAATCGCCTGCCATTGGTCTGGCTGAGAAAGGATTTAATATGACATGCTTTAATGTACAGTAATTTAATAGAATTATCCGGAATGCTGTGTTATGAACACACAATTTTACTCAGTAATACTTTCAGCATTTATATTATATAGTAACTAAAATAGTTGTCATTTTTTTTATCTCATTGTAGGCTAGATATACCAGAGTAATCAGTTATTCAAACATTCAGTGTTAACCCAAAAGTTTCGTTTACATAAAACGGTACAGCAATATTAGAGCATAGGAGGTCTTACCGTAATATTTTCCATGTTGGTTAGCAGGGCAAACTACAAATTAAATCCTCCTTGTAGAGAACCTTCATCTGTAATACATAATATAAGTCCATATAAGACATATAACGGTCGCTAAATCGTACTTGAGGGGAACAGACTGAGACCTAATGATCCAGACAGTCAGTGCAGAGACCTGTTGCCTCTGTGCTGCCTGCTTCTGCTTTTACCTCTGTTACTGCGTAGACCAGCACTGGGGATTTCCACCGGAGCACGTTAACGCAACAGAACAACCAATAACAGACGCCTCCCAAGAGGAGTACACCAATTATCACAGAGCACCTCATGAAGGTTTTAGGATTTATACGGTGTCTCATTTCTCTTCAATGTTTCTATATAATTTTAATTCTGATCTCAGACCTGGAAATGGGTATCTGTGGTGTATCAACAATGTATGCACTTTTAGATCCCACAAAGGGCCCATGGCCTTGTAAAGTTGCTCATAGCCTAATGTATGATTTATTGGCTGATGTTCACATGGATTTTACACCTATGGTCCATCAACAAAGTCCATGTGACCTTGTGCAGAGTGTACCTTGATACAAAATAATTTAAAGTAAAAAGTATAAAGATATAATTTGCATAAACATGAACATTTCTGTTAGACAATGAAAACAGGAGGAACCAATTCATGAGAGGCGCAAAACCTGTGCATAAAAGCCATGCACTTGACCGGCGCACTCACATAGGAGGCGGAGCAAACTCACAGATATGGTGAGTGGAGACAGGTTTGCGGTTTCCCAAAAGAAATACAAACATTTCTATATACCTGGGAACCAGACTGGTGTTTGTTTGTTTATATGACTAATAACGTACAAATCATGTTTGAAGTGACTATTGGTAGAATAGTTTAGTCAGATAGCAATATTCGTAACAAACAACTAGGCTAGGCCGTTTGTGCTAATCAATTTTTATGGAGGGAAATGTCCGACACAGGGGCATCATACAGCCATTATTTTAGAGGGGGCACAACGTATGTGAGGATGGAATGGGGGTGTTCTGGAGGAGGGTTCTGGAATTAAGAGAAATGTGCATTTTTAATTCTGTTTTCGTTCTGTGTAAGTTGAACGACCCACCCCTTCCTCCCTTTGCCCTCAGAACAGCCTTAATTCATTGGGGCATGGACTCCACAAGGTAAACGGGAAACTGTTGAGTGTGAAAAACCCAGCAACGTTGCAGTCCTTGACACAAACCACCTAGCACCTACTACCATACCTCGTTCAAAGGCATTTTTTGTCTTGCCCATTCACCCTCTGAATGGCATACATACACAATCCATGTCTCAAGGCTTAAAAATCCTTCTTTAACTACTTACGGAGTGGTGGGACTCTACCAGGTGAAATGCAAGGCACCAAATTCAAAATCCAAAAGTTGAATTATTAAATATTCATCAATATACAAGTGTTGCATAGTCATCAAAAGCTCTGCTTCTTGGCAATATCACAGCGTTGTCAGATTTCAAAAAGGCTTTACGGCGAAAGCACAACATTTGATTGTTTGAGGGTAGCACCTCCAATATTTGCCATTAGCATAAATTCATAAACCATCGCGGTTCACACAAAACACATTTCACAGCGAAAACAAATCCCTTAGCTTTTGAAGAACTTCTGCTGAGGGCTTCCCAAGTGTCCAACGAAGACATCCAATGGTTCTTTTGTTAGAAAAAGTCATTTATTATATCCATAAATCTCCATTTGGTTGGCGCGTTATGATCATAAAATACAGCGTCCACTCGCCCATTGAACCGTGAAGAGAACGCGTTCAACCTATACCTATACACTTGTCCAAGAACAATCAAACATCATTGATAATGTATCCTTAGGAACACTTTTATGTATATTTACTATAATATTTCAACCNGATAGGAAAGGAAAAAACCACAGCGCGCGCGAGCCCGTGAACGCGCATCCTCTTCTGTTTACATCCGATGACCAGTTCGAAATTCTTCTTCTATTACCATCCAGAGCAACTATAACATCACCAAACACTGTCTAGAGACTGTTGACATCCAGTGGAAGCAATAGGTACTGCAATCTTACTCCCAGAAATGGCTGTTTTCAATAGGGAGGGGTTCAAAATGAGGCAATGTGTCAAAAACACTTTTTCCAGGACAGAAATTCCTCGGGTTTTCACCTGCTATATCCGTTCTGTTATACTCACAGACATTATGTTAACACTTTTAGAAACTTCAGAGTCTTTCCTAACCAATAGTACTAATTATGTGCATATCCTATTTTCCGGGCCTGAGTGGGAGGCATTTTACTTTGGGCACGCCAGACTCTCCAAAACCGTCACCTCAGGAGCCGCTCCCTAAGAAGTTAACTTGTCTCCTCCCCTTCATCTAAACTGGTTGAAGTGGATTTAACAAGTAACATCAATAAGGGATCATACAGTAGCTCTCACCTGGATTCACCTGATCAGTCTGTCATGGAAAGAGCAGGTGTTCTTAATGTTTTGTATACTTAGTGTATACTACTCACACACTTTGTATTGCATATTTGAAATATTTACCTGAATTCCTTCCCACCCCACTAAATGTGTCACTACCAAAACAAAGTGGGAACGTAGCAATAAAGAGAGAACCATGCATCATTTTGATGAACCTTCTATTCCAGATAAATGCAAATAGCATTTCTAAAATGTATCTCCACTCTAAAATGTTCAATGTTGGTGGTCAGAATCTGCAACTTGTTGATTGATGGAATTACTGAATTAATTATGTTATGTTTAAATGATCACTTTAGCTATCTTTATTTTGGAAAAATAACAGGTGTTTTCAGTGTTGTGTCAATCATAGAGATAAGTAGAGGATTCTAGATGGAAATAACTTGTTTTGGTATAGACATTGCCGTTGAGGGCTTCCACCATTTAAAAGTTGTCAACTGGGTGTGGATTCCTCTGGGTTGGGAGTGATCAGCCAATGATCAGAGAATTGTCTTTGGTTAAAAACAAAGACTAAGTTAATATCCAGGAGTCAAGACCAAGATTTATACCAGGACATTGGTCCCAGGATTCAGACCCAGACCCAGTGAGTTGAGACTGGGCTGGGTCAGTCAAATTACCTAGTGGCATCATGGGTGGAATGTTATTAATATTGATTTCATAATTTCCTTTTTTAAGCCCATAACCGTGTGTGAGGTATATACCTTTGGTTCAAAATAGATTTGTTGAAGACTACAAAGAAAGACTCTGTGTGCCCCTTTTTAGCCCACTGCAGGAAAAGGTTAATTGTGATCTTGAGTAGTCGACAGAACAGGACCACTAGATCAAGAGTCCATGGGCCCTTTCTTATTGTAAGAAACTGAAGTAAAGAAGAGTACAGTACATTATAGTAGAGCACAGTAAAGTACAGTAGAGTATTTAATTTTTGACCTTTATTTAACTAGGCAAGTCAGTTAAGAACAAATTCTTAACTTCAATGACAGCGGGTTAACTGCCTTGTTCAGGGGCAGAACGACAGATTTTTACCCTGTCAGCTCGGGGATTGGACTAGTAACCTTTCGGTTACTAGTCCAACGCTCTAACCACTAGGCTACCTACCGCCCCAGTAGGGTACAGTACAGTACATTATAGTAGGGCACATCACAGTACAGTAGAGTCGAGTACAGTAGAGTTGAGTACTGCAGAGTACGGTCGAGTCGAGTACAGTAGAGTATGGTACAGTAGAGTATGGTAGAGTACAGTACAGTACATTATAGTAGAGTACAGTAGAACACAGCACGGTAGAGGACATTATAGACGTCTATGTTTTGTCCAAATAGATGTTAATATTGGGGCTCTTGGAGGGTTGGAGCCCCCCAGCTGGCTATGCATCTCAATACTCTACACTTTTTTTTTTTTAAGTATGCATTTAAGTATGCAGACATGGTGGTCTCTGTGGCTCAGTCGGGGCTGACCGTGCTGTCACAGACTCCACAATGGCACAGATACAAAGATTAAACCTCTATATATCTCTATGATGTCAAATGTTTCGGATGTGACTGTTTCGGTTTGGATAATTTTTTAACTTATTTTGGACTTTAAAGAATCCGCATAGCTACATATAAAACCCAGTGTTGATATTTCGCCTCGAGGTCAAACCCATGATTTCAGGAGGGAGAATGTGACATTTGTTACATGTGGAGAGAGAGAGAGAGAGAGAGAGAGAGCCTGTCAGGCTTAAATATGCAATTTTCTCTTAAACTGAGAGCCCTTCCTGAGACACCACCTTTATGACCTGGTACTAAATCAGTCCCAGTCTACCTGTGTGTGAATATGAGCATGGCCACTAAGCCTGGCCACCATGCTGTTAAACACACAGACCCTTTACGACCGCCACAGGACCCAGGGAGAAAACCTCCACAATGTCCCTGATATATATACTGACTAAAAATTTAAACGCAACATTCATTCATTTCAACGATTTTGGAAATTAGTCAATTGAAATTAATTAATTAGGCCCTAATGACTGGGCAGGGTCCCACCCACTGGGGAGCCAGGCTCAGCCAATCAGAATGTGTTATTATCTTTTATTGGGACTGTATCAATACCCGTTCAAACTTATGTAACAACAAGCTAAAATGATACTTCCAGTTTGGCCTTATTAAACAACCGACTTCTTTCAGATAAAGAATTTGTCGCAACAGAGACGAAGAACAAAAGCATAGTTGAGCTCGTGCAGACGTTGTAAATCAACTCCTCGAAGGTCAAATTCAAAATTCCCTTAGTTAATCTGAATCATGCTACTGTTGGTAAAATATAAATGCTGAGTGGGATTGAAAACATATAAACCTACTCATGAGTTTAGTACCTTACCCCATCATGATCAGAAACATAGGGTTGTTTTAACCATGTCTTTGTAGAAACAGTGTAGCCTATAGTTTGTTAATACTATAGCTATCCTTGCAATTTGAGCCATGTTACAATTCCCACCTCGTGGGTTAACACTATTGGCGCGATGCGTATGGTGTTTGCCTTTCCCGCTTCGCTGCCCCTGTCCTATTTATTACCTTGCTCCCTTATCTTACCTCATTTGCACTCACTGTATATGGATTTTTTTTCTTTTTCCGACTGTATTATTGACTGTATGTTATGTGTATTCCATGTGTAACTCTGTGTTGTATGTGTCTAATTGCTTTGCTTTATCTTGGCCAGGTCGCAGTTGTAAATGAGAACTTGTTCTCAACTAGCCTACCTGGTTAAATAAAGGTGAAAAAAATAAAAAATGGGCCGGATGTGTGAGGGGGCTGAGCATTTGAAGCAAGGGGGCATGCCGTTAGGAGGGGGCATGCCGTTAGGAGGGGGCATTGTAGCGATCCTCACCATATGAGCCACTTTACAATTCCCACCAAGTGTGTTAACCCTATTGGCTTGATGCATAGGATGTTAGCCTTCCATGCCGGAGACCAGGGTTCCCTGGCGTTTGCGACAATACGTTCATCTGATCTCACATCAGTCCTTACATCCTAATCTCCATCTTTGCGTTGAGTTATAAATGTCTTCAGCCCCACCTCCGGGTATAGACCAACAAATCAAGTGGGGTGACTGCTTTTTGACTGAGAACAATTTCTATAACCTATTAATGTGCCTTTAATTTACTGTCCAAAACACAATCCAATAAGCAGGACAGGTTTGTGCTGAGAGAGATACAGCCCAGTGCCCAAAATGAGCCAGTATTTTTTCGGTGAGTTCTGCTAATGTGATTCCATTGGAGGAATGTTGTGGGCCTTATTGATATTTGAAGAAACAGCACCCTGTATTTTACTGCTCTGTCACAAAAGCAATTTGCACATTTATTAGTTTGAATTTAAAGTGCATAGTCAAATGAAATCCCTATAGATTTGGAGAAAAAGTTTAAAATGGGAGGCTGGGCCCAGTGACCCACCGTTTAGGACACAATGAAAAGTATACAGCCTGGCTGTTAAAACAGGAGGCAAAGCTTTCTTCCCTTCAGCTGCCATATTAATCAATTGACCGTGACCTTCTGACACATTTTTTTCAGCTTAATTTTGAGAAGTACACCGCGTTTCTTCCGGAGCATGGCATATTAATTACACTGATGGACTCCAGTGGACTTTCCAGAGTGCCCGGAGGAAGCTGGAGCGCCGGCCAGGCTGAGCTACACTACCTTTGCAATTCAAATGAGAGTCGCTACATCAGCCTTTGACAGGTATACATTTCATTCACTGTATAAATCTGCTGATAATATACAATAATAGGAAAAACGTGCTCGTACCAATCACACACTTATAATTTACAGCCCCAGCAGGATACATTTGCAGTGTCATGGAAGTAGATTTACTGCACAGATAACGGCAACAGGTTCAACAATAGTACAGCAATACTACTACAGTACGTACAGTATTCAGTGTTATTTGGCATTCAGTGAACCTTTGTCCTGGAAACGTCACACAGTCTGTGTGTATCATGATCGCCACAAATAACCACCAGACAAATAGACATAGGTAGCATTGGTGGTCAAGACACACTTCAGTCACACCAGACATACTGTAGTTAGTTCACAGTAGCTGAACCAGACCACATGATATATTTATACAGTACTGTACCTGAAAATATTTGAGAGAAATAATTGGACTTTAACTCCCATTAACTTCACAGCAGGGCAGGTTAATTTGTGATCAAGACCTAGGGAGCCAAAATGTGAATAAATTAATGGCAAAGAAGCCAAGCAGTTTCATGGAGGGAGACTAGAATCAAATCAGTTTAATTAACTCTGGTGAGAAGACAGAGGCTTTTACTCCACTTGGATTGGATTACCAGGAATGCAACCCTCTTATGACAATTTGCATTATCAAGGCAATCTCTCTCCCTCGCTCTCTCTTTCTTCCCTCTCTCACCGCTCTCCCCCTCTGCCTCCCTCGCTCTCTCATTCTTCCCTCTCTCCCCTCTCTCTCTCCCCTCTGCCTCCCTCCCTCTCTCTTTGCCGATGGGCTGTACTTGGGCAGGGGGAGAACGCTTTACCAGTTGTGTGTGTGCAGGAGAGGCAGAGAGAAGGATCTCCATGCTCTGTCAGGCAGAACGAGAGTCCTGATTCTCTCTCCGGCTTGTGGGATATACAGCAGTGACACAGTCTTGTGGTGCCACATAGCCCACAGATCCAGGTAAGACAAACTGTGTGTGTGTGTGTGTGTGTGTGTGTGTACATACTGTATATTTAGTTCCCTGTGGAGAGCATTTGTTTACCTGAGTAGGGTAGGCTCATGATTACCCCCTCTGGACAGGTGTGTATTAGTAGGGACGTTGGAAGTATTGGAGAGACAGAGGGTCATTTTCAGTCTTCAAATGCCACTGCTTTTCTCTCAAGTTAGATATTGATTTATTGAAGAACTGTTCAGTTGGAGATAAATACTTTGTTAGATGTATGAATTTAGGTTGATTAATACCTGTTTATGGCATCAACATCAGTCGGCAGTGTTTTGGGTCAGGACTGTCATTGTTACTACCATATCTTTGTGATTGTACATTTTAAACATAATCTATGCTTTATTTCATGGAAGTTTATTTTGACATTCCTTTATTGTCCAGCCTGATACCAATAGAGCTATCCCCACCACACCACCATGTTCATCTCTACAGTAAGATAGAAAAGCAGGGATTTGTCTTTACCTTACCTTTATTAAGTCAATTGCATAATCAATACAAATGTATGTTTATTGTAAAGAAAAACTTGAATTTGGTGGCAAAGCAATGACTCCCACTATGGTTAATGGCATGCCAATACTAAGAGGTCACTGATGGAATGGGAGGTAGAATGTTTCTAGTCACAGCATGGAACACTTTTAAATCACCTCACCACCACTGAGAAAGCTATAATTGGTTTGTGACAATATTACCCTCTAAAAGCTTTTTTCTTTCAAGCCCACTGCTGTATAGTTTGATAATGGCATTCTGTGTTTCAGCACAAGATAGCGATGTTGGATGTGTGAGACAGCTTGCTAAAAAAAAATGCATAGTGACAGCAGTATGCTTTTCACAGACTTATTTTTCCCTCAGTGGCACGGAAGGGCTCCTGCATAATTGCATTTTGACAGTGTGTCCAACAGCACGGCTGTCTGTGCCTTACCCATGGCCAGAGTAGGACCCTCACATTGGTACTGTGGATTCAGGACCTTGGACAGTTCCCCTTATAGCATTACCCCATTTCTAGTAGAACAGATGATGGTGAATCTCTTGGTGTGTTCTTTCAGCACTTCTGGTCCAGGTGATTCCAACCAAGCAGCCAGATTGAGTGGGATAGGGGGAGAGTAATCTCTGACAGGTTGCTGCATTACCATGTTGTGGTATCTTGCTCTTCCAGGAGACATGCAGGCAGAGGACTAACACACTGCTGTGTCTGAATACCCATACTTGCTTTCTAAATAACAGGCTTTTTGGGATTGCGAAAATATAATGTTTTTAGTATGTGACCTTTAGGAAATTGAGTATGCTGTAAATGCCTGGATGTTATGCTCACTTCAGTTTTATATCTACTAGAATTGGCTGCATGCAATTGAGGAAGAGAATAGTCTTCTCAGACCCACGTGTGTCTGACAACAGCTGATAATCAGTTGAAAATGACGCCAAGTATTAAAATGAACGAATGGTGGGTAACAACTCAGTTTGGCCTGAGATGACACATTCTCAGTACGGGTGAGCAGTATGTTGATGTTTGTTGTTTACTGCATACATTTTTACTAAACAGGATGTTCTAAATGTTATATAGTACTATTAGGACACAGTTTGTTGTTTTAGTAAGTAGTAGGCAAGACAGATTTCGGACACTACCACTGACTAATGGAGCCACCTGTCTGGTGCTACGCTCTTCTCCAATCTGTTTCCCCCTGGGACTGTGTCCAGCTCAGGGCCTCTGACCACCCACTCCCCTCTCTGAATTAGACATGACTCTGACTTCACATTGAAGATTTAATAACAATATGTTTGAATAGCGGTAAATACACTGTACAATGAAGTGGGAATCCTAAATAGGGATCTCAGTGATTATTGTTTGTTCAATTCCATTAGGAGGATCATGATTCTACAACTTGGCTACTTTTCAGAAATCCATTACCAGATATTGAGTAGGTCTAAGTGAGTTACTAAACTGTTATTTTCCTAGTGGTACACTATGTCTTATGATAATATATCACTTACATAGTACTGGAGTTGGCGCCATGCTGAAGACCTTGGAGGAGACTCCCAATGTCTTTCCACTTTCAGAAGTAAAATTGACAAAATGTTGTCCAATCATGAGAGACAAATTATTGTATTTAATAACACACAGCAATTACACTGTCACTGAAATTACTAGTTTACCAATTCTCACTTTGTATATGTATTTGTTTGTATCTGTTCTGCTTAGGCAGACATTACCATCTCCTACTTCCTGTCCTTGGAACATCTTTACCATCTCCTACTTCCTGTTCTTGGAACATCTTTACCATCTCCTACTTCCTGTCCTTGTAACATCTTTACCATCTCCTACTTCCTGTTCTTGGAACATCTTTACCATCTCCTACTTCCTGTTCTTGGAACATCTTTACCATCTCCTACTTCCTGTCCTTGGAACATCTTTACCATCTCCTACTTCCTGTTCTTGGAACATCTTTACCATCTCCTATGTCCTGTTCTTGGAACATCTTTACCATCTCCTATGTCCTGTTCTTGGAACAGCTTTACAATCTCTTACTTTCTGTCCTTGAAACAGCTTTCTTACTTTCTGTCCTTGGAACAGCTTTACCATCTCCTACTTCCTGTCCTTGGAACAGCTTTACCACCTCTTACTTCCTGTCCTTGGAACAGCTTTACCATCTCCTACTTCCTGTCCTTGGAACAGCTTTACCATCTCCTACTTCCTGTCCTTGGAACAGCTTTACCATCTCTTACTTCCTGTCTTTGGAACAGCTGTGTGGTGGTTTGGCATCATTGAGGTGTGTATGTCACTGATTACACCACACCAATAATTTATCTCTCTGAGGTGTCTAGATGAGAAGATGAATGTCTGAGATGTGTGTGCCTATTGATTTTCCTCCATCCTTTGGAAGCTTGTTGTGAAATGTCAGTGACTGATAGCTCTTCCTGGACTGTGTCATGTGATGTAGTCCTACGTTGGTTATAGGCCGGGCTGGACAGGGCTTAACTTTGGGAATGCGTCCTTCTTCACTCTTTGCTAATACTAGTTGGTGGTGCCTTCATTCTCCACCCAGATGGAGACCAGCCCCAGCTCTTACTACCAGTACAAACAGAGGAGGTACTAGGGCTATGGTAACGGCTCTTTCACTCTGCCATGCACAAATCATCCATATGGATACAATGAAGATGAGAATAGTATCTATATCACCTGGAAGCCTGTGGTCTTCAAATAGATACATGGAGACTTTTAGAATATACTGTACCTGTACATCGTGATGTCACATATCCACTTCTTCTATTCACACATAGTCTCTTTGACAGAGCTCAGCAACTTCTGGGAGAAAAATGGCACTGTCCTTTTTATGAATGTCAAGATGTTAAATATCTGCTTTAACTTCAAACAACGCCATGGTTAGAAATGAGAATGGATTTTGTGTCTTTGGGGGCGGTCCTCTGACAGACATCTATCATCTGAAGAGAAACAATCTTATTTCTCATGAACTGGGGACTGAAGCCAGACCGGGTACAGTGTAGGAAAGTTCAGCTGCTTAATGAGCTCATCTTCATCTATCATCTGACTATTATCTCTTGTATACTGTAATTATTCTGGCCTGACCATTCTGCCAAGTGTTTTACTTGTTCCACGGTATATCTGCTGGCATATTTGATTCACTTGGCTCATGAAAAAAACAATACTTGATTAAATATAATGGTAACTCCATACATTTCACCCCAGAAGTGCATGATTACAAATGTTTCCTTAATATTTGATGAATTGATGGTTTATAAAAGCTTTGTGTTTAATGAGTGGTTCATTCGGGCCAATGACTTGCTATATGTTTAGCAGTGTTACACTCAGTGAATTAAAACAGGCTTGGCTGGGTCTCCTCTCATATGACAGAGTGTATTAACAGACCTCTATTGGGGTTTTACAACAAAAAAATCTTAAATATTTATTCTATATTACAATAATTTATATTGTTATATTTCAGGGACATCTGGCTCTGTCAACTCTTTTGCCATCATAATGTCTATTGAAAGATGTATTGCTTGTTGTAGCCAGGTGACCTTATGGTTTGTCTTAGTCCTCCCACAAAAGGAGGATATGTATTTTAAACTGCTAAAGAAGACAAGACATCAAGTATTACATTGTGATACTATATTAGGATATCATGACTTGTTCTTCTTCTATGGTTTAACTCAGTTGGTCCTTTGTGTTCCCAGAATCCAATGGTGCAATGGCCAGGCAGGGCAGTGTGGGACATATAGGTCCTCCAGCAGGCGTGCCTCTCCCCGTCCTCCCACTCCTCCTCCTCCTCTGTGGCCAGATGCTGGATGCCCAGGGTCAAGGTAAGACTTTGATTACTTTCATTGTTACTTCCACATGGCGCTGTAGGGTTTGGATGTTCAATAGGACAACACCTTTGGGAGCAACATTGCTTGACTAGGGTAATTTCCAGCCATGTATCCAATGTGCATTTTGTTCCATCCATTTCGACAGTGTATATTCCCAGGGGTCTGTGCTGCCAATTTCAGTGGTATTGCTTTCCTATGCACATCGTGTTTAATCTGGGAAACCATTTTGTGCTTTTCAGTCTTGAACCGTTGTTCATTCGTCACATAGACCTGTTCCAGGGGTAATACTGACATTTTGCATACAGTAATTGGGTGCTTGGCTTATTACCTGGGTGCCATGTGGGCTGGGCTGGTTTTGGGTCCAGATTGAATGTGCATCTCCCAGGGAGACAAGGCCACTGTGCCCTCTGCTGTCAGAACCCTCCACTGGCTCCCACCTCTCCCTGTGGCAAATCTTATTTATAGCATGGCGGCAACTGCCACACTAACTGGTGAGAGCACAACACACACACACTCACCACGCTCACTCTCACTCCAAACAATTGCCAAGTTTTTGAGGGGTGGGGGGTACAGATGGAATTGAAGCAGCTACAAGGTTAATGTGGAGTGGAGAGGAGTGAGAATTTTTACATTCAGCTCTCATACAATGAGGCCTGATTAATGGGACTCAACTGTGGCACATGCCAGAGTAAAATATACCAGCCGTAGAGGAGGACGGGCGAGGACCAGGGAGGAACTAGAGTGAGAAACATTCGTTAGACTAATTCAAACCTAAGACGCTTTGAAACGGATATTAAAAGGAAATGCAGGTATTCTGTCAAAAAGCCTAATGCAGTCTAATCTTATTTCTAGCAAATGCCCTTCACTCATCAACCCCGGACTTGTCACGTCATCATTACACACACCTGGTTCCAATCCCCACTCTATCACTGTATACATACTCCCTCTGCCATTTGTCTATTTCAGTCATTGTAAATGTTACTTGTTTTACTGAGAGAAACTCTCCTACTATTTCATGAATACTTTATATTTTGCACTTTGGGTTCGCCCTGTGCCTTTTTTTGTTTATGAAGACATTTTGAGCACAACAGCGTTTGGGTTTCGTCCCGCTTTAATCTATGGTGCTTAAATCAATTCAGTAGTTCTAAACCTGTGACTGTCTCCTGCCTCCTCCTTTCTACACCAGTGACACAACATCACTACATCAAGGGAAATATAGTATTCTTTCGAACAAAGATATCTACATACATTTCAGGATATTTTGTATCGTTGGAAATAATCAGAAGTTGTGTAAACTTAACAATTTTGAAAACATAGCGAGTCCATAAAAGTGGTCTCTTGGCACAACTTACCCTGGGTATGAGGAAAGTTGAGCATAGGGACAGGGTAAATTGAGCCTCCTTGAGGTAAGCGGGTGATGGTGTCCTCTGACAGTGGCTGATGGTGCTGACAGGTCAAAGTTTATTCAAGGAATGGGGGTGTGGTATATTGTATATTTTGAATGTATGCCTACATTCAGATATAAATCTCTCTGTTCAATATCACTTAACCTTCCATTTCTTGAGCAGTTGTCTGGGACAGGGATGTTGTTTTGACGTGCCAATTCGTAGGCAGTTTCTCTGCATTTGAGCCTACTAAGCCCATGAAACTAGTCCGTGAGATTCTTGGTATGTTTATCAAGCTCAGACTCCATGTCATCAGACATGACCTTGTGTTCCTCTGCTACTCTGACAAAGCCTCTCTTTAGCACAGATACATGTTCATTGTCTTTTTTGTCAGTGTACCTCTTCAGAGTCATTCAGTCAATTTTTTCTTCCCTTGCTGCTGCTCAAATGGATTTCTTCCCTTCTCTCACTTCCTTGGCTGCTCTCTCAAGAACCTCAAGGGGGGCTAGACCCCTTCTTGTTTTACGTCTGTATAAACGGGGCATGATGATGTCTGCTCTGTAACAATAAACAGTCTTGAGTTCATATGCATGACACATAGCAAAAATACTATGCATATTGTGTAGTAAACTGACTAAATGTAATCATCATTTGATTGACGAATCATCATTTGGGGCGGCAGGTAGCCTAGTGGTTAGAGCGTTGGACTAGTAACCGGAAAGTTGAAAGGTCGAATCCCCGAGCTGACAAGGTAAAAGTCTGTCGTTCTGCCCTTGAACAAGGCAGTTAACCCACTGTTCCTAGGCTGTCATTGAAAATAAGAATTTGTTCTTAACTGACTTGCCTAGTTAAATAAAGGTAAAAGAAAATTGTACAGTGGCCATTGGCTCAACTTACCCCGTGGCAATTGGCTCAACGTACCCTAAGGCAAGCATTTTTACTGTATTAGCCCACACAGCTACAAGGATGCACTTTCATGCTAGGTTTATGACCTTATACTGTAGCTTATAGAGACCCCATCTGATGTATAAAACAATCTTAAAATTATCTACTTTGGTTTAGATACAAGCATCATTAAACTTCTAACAGAAATTAATTTGACTTTGTGAAAATCATTTTTTTTTACCTAACTTGCTTACCAATTTTTGATGTGGTTTCTTCTTTTACAGACTCCATGAAATTACGGCTTCTTCCGAAATTTTTGTCACGATTAATTTTGTGTATGGTTACCTAGAAACAAGGACCCCACTCTCCTCTACTGGATGAGATGACGATCCCACAATAACCTTCAAACGTGAAACATTGTCAGAGTGATGATTTCTGTCTTTCTTTTGGCTCTTGTTGCATCAAAATGATAAGATTGATTGCTGTGAAGGCTCGAAGCTGGGCGGCAGAGACAAGACCATAAAATCTTAGACGAGCCACTGAAGTTTGTCTTCAACAAGGGCAGTAAATTGTATTGAAAAAGGGAGCAGGAGGGAGGGCAAAAGCCACAGAATGTAAAAGACCTTTATTGTCTTGACCTGTAATGTATGATGCTCCATGAGCCAAAACCCCCACATTCAATCCTCTGACCTTTGTGGATGTCATATATGGATAATCAGGAATAATATGGTGTGTCAAATCTGAAGATACAGTAGGGCATAAGCCTGAGGATCAATCTTTGAATGTTTGGGTGTGCCCATGAGACCATTGCATCATGGATCCCACCATCTGCAATGGCTGGAGCAGCTGCCTTGTGGACTAACCACATTACTGCAGATCCATCTTCCTTACCTCATCTGGTTTGGTTCCTGTGGCTCTGTTCAAACTCTCTGCTCCTTGGCTATGGTTTTAGGACCACCACACCATTCGATGGCCATATTGGACATTATTACGAAAGTATAGTTCTCTTGGAGAGAGAGCCCTTGAGAAGATGAGTTTTAACCTTCATAGTGGTAACTATCCTCCTCCCTCTGTCTGTGGTTGAATACAAAGCTTTTAGGGATTACAACCCCTCAAACGTACATTCATCTGAAGCGATAAAGGCTCTTCCTCTTGCCTTGGGAAAGACATTAGATTTTCACTAGCACTAAAGACACTGCTTTCTCACTCGCTTCATTTCATCACATTGTTCCTAGAGGGACCATCAGGACATGGTGACCAGGCTGACTACTTATCCATGCACTCATAGGGCTTGTGCATTTTGCCCAGCAACCACTAGAAATGTACAGATGTGTTGTAGGCAGTGGTGTAAAGTACTTAAGTAAAAATACTTTAAAGTTCTACTTAAGTCGTTTTTTTGGGTATCTGTACTTTACAATTTATATTTTTGTCTACTTTTACTTTTACTTCACTACATTCCTAAAGAAAGTAATATACTTTTTACTCCATACATTTTCCCTGACACCCAAAAGTACTTGTTACATTTTGACGGGAAAATGGTCCAATTCACGCACTTATCAAAAGAACATCCTTGGTCATCCCTACTACCTCTGATCTGGCGGACTCACGAAACACACATGCTTTGTTTGTAAATGTCAGTGTTGTAGTGTGCCCCTGGCTATCTGTAAATAAAAAAAATAAAAAATTAATTGTGCTGTCTGGTTTGCATAATATAAGGAATTTGAAATGATTAATACTTTTACATTTACTTTTAATACTTGAGTACATTTGAGCAATTCCATTTACTTTTGATACTTAAGTACACTGCTCAAAAAAATAAAGGGAACACTAAAATAACACATCATAGATCTGAATGAATGAAATAATCTTATTAAATACTTTTTTCTTTACATAGTTGAATGTGCTGACAACAAAATCACACAAAAATTATCAATGGATATCAAATTTATCAACCCATGGAGGTCTGGATTTGGAGTCACACTCAAAATTAAAGTGGAAAACCACACTACAGGCTGATCCAACTTTGATGTAATGTCCTTAAAACAAGTCAAAATGAGGCTCAGTACTGTGTGTGGCCTCCACGTGCCTGAATGACCTCCCTACAACGCCTGGGCATGCTCCTGATGAGGTGGCGGATGGTCTCCTGAGGGATCTCCTCCCAGACCTGGACTAAAGCATCCGCCAACTCCTGGACAGTCTGTGGTGCAACGTGGCGTTGGTGGATGGAGCGAAACATGATGTCCCAGATGTGCTCAATTGGATTCAGGTCTGGGGAACGGGCGGGCCAGTCCTTAGCATCAATGCCTTCCTCTTGCAGGAACTGCTGACACACTCCAGCCACATGAGGTCTAGCATTGTCTTGCATTAGGAGGAACCCAGGGCCAACCGCACCAGCATATGGTCTCACAAGGGGTCTGAGGATCTCATCTCGGTACCTAATGGCAGTCAGGCTACCTCTGGCGAGCACATGGAGGGCTGTGCGGCCCCCCAAAGAAATGCCACCCCACACCATGACTGACCCACCGCCAAACCGGTCATGCTGGAGGATGTTGCAGGCAGCAGAACGTTCTCCACGGCGTCTCCAGACTCTGTCACGTCTGTCACGTGCTCAGTGTGAACCTGCTTTCATCTGTGAAGANGTTGTCGACTCCGTCTCATGCTACCACTAGAGTGAAAGCACCGCCAGCATTCAAAAGTGACCAAAACATCAGCCAGGAAGCATAGGAACTGAGAAGTGGTCTGTGGTCACCACCTTCAGAACCACTCCTTTATTGGGGGTGTCTTGCTAATTGCCTATAATTTCCACCTGTTGTCTATTCCATTTGCACAACAGCATTTGAAATTTATTGTCAATCAGTGTTGCTTCCTAAGTGGACAGTTTGATTTCACAGAAGTGTGATTGACTTGGAGTTACATTGTGTTGTTTAAGTGTTCCCTTTATTTTTTTGAGCAGTGTATATTTAAAACCAAATACTTTTAAACTTTTACTCAAGTAGTATTTTACTGGGTGACTTTCACTTTTACTTGAGTCATTTTCTATGAAGATATCTTTACTTTTACTCAAGGAGGACTTTTGAGTACTTTTTCCACCACTGGTTGTAGGTACATTCAATGTAGTAGTTCAGCATAGTGTAACCTATAGTTCTCTACTGGAGGGTACTGTCTGTTTCTGCCCTACCACACTGAGGAGCTGAGAGCACAGTACATGGAACGCACTACTGAGAATCAACCTCTATGGACTAAGTTTTAGTTGCAGGGGTGGGATTAATTTGCAAGACCATTATAAAACTCATTTGGGCTACAAATCAAGCAGTCTTTGAAGTAGGAATTGAAGCTGTTCCTTTTAAGAATGACATAGACAAGTTCATGTCCCTCAGTGTTGGAAACGTTTAATCATATCCTTTACGCTGACATAAACCAATAAGATCCAGCTATAATGTACAGTATAAAAATGTAGGATGGGCGTTGTACAGGCAGTATAGGAACTTTTGTTTTGTTTACTCACCAGTCCTCTGCTGCCTACAACACCCATCCTATGTGTTCTTATTATGAATGACGGCCAACCGGGGAACAGTGGGTTAACTGCCTTGATCAGGGGCAGAACGACAGATTTTTACCTTGTCAGTTCAGGGATTCGATCCAGCAACCTTTCGGTTACTGGCCCAACGCTCTAAACACTAGGCTACCACAACATTATAAGGATGTGGTGTTCATTACAAGGATGTGGTGTTCATTACAAGGATGTGGTGTTCATTACAAGGATGCGGTGTTCATTACAAGGACGCGGTGTTCATTACAAGGACGTGGTGTTCATTATAAACACGTGGTGTTCATTATAAGGACGTGGCGTTCATTATAAGGACATGGCATTCATTATAAGGATGTGTTGTTCATTAAAAGGATGTGGTGTTCATTACAAGGATGTGATGTTCATTATAAGGATGTGGTGTTCATTATAAGGATGTGGTGTTCATTATAAGGATGTGGTGTTCATTATAAGGATGTGGTGTTCATTATATGGATGTGGTGTTCATTATAAGGATGTGGTGTTCATTATAAAGATGTGGTGTTCATTATAAGGATGTGGTGTTCATTATAAGGATGTGGTGTTCATTACAAGGATATGGTGTTCATTACAAGGATGTGGTGTTCATTACAAGGATGTGGTGTTCATTACAAGGATCTGGTGTTCATTACTAGGATGTGGTGTTCATTATAAAGATGTGGTGTTCATTATAAGGATGTGGTGTTCATTATAAGGATGTGGTGTTCATTACAAGGATGTGGTGTTCATTACAAGGATGTGGTGTTCATTACAGGGATGTGGTGTTCATTACAAGGATGTGGTGTTCATTATAAGGGTGTGGTATTCATTATAAGGATGTTGCCCAATGTGGAAGTGTGTTAAATGTGCGTCTCCTTGCTCTGTGTGTCCTGTGATTTATCTCTCTGCCACACTATCAGGCAACTCACTGCCCTGCAGACAGCTGCCCTAGCAGATGTGCTCTCTCCCCCCACCCCATGCGGATACACACACACACACACACACACACACACACACACACACACACACACACACACACACACACACACACACACACACACACACACACACACACACACACACAGGTGTGCAGTATAACACCTTCCAAGGCAGGGCTACTTTTTATATTTCCACATGACATCTGCATCTGCTGTCAGGCTGGTTTTATTGCCTGGGTGAGCTGGTGGTCCCTAGACACAGGGCTGCTGATGACTAAGTCAGAACTCATCACATTCATGAAACAGATTGGAAGGTCCATGTCAGCAACAGTACTTGGCCAGAATATTTGTTCCTGTTTCAGAGCACTTTGTTTGCAAAGGTATTCATTGAAAAACGTTAGATCATTACATCTCTGCATCCTGTAATATTTCTTAGATTAAATCCAGACCATGGAAGATCTGCGTTACAGTGCGATTGACATTTAAAGGTAAATTCCCATTGAGCCGACATATGCTAAGTTTACTGTGGTCTCTGACGTCTTCTACACATGTGAAGAGGACAAAACGCAATCGTACTAAACTTGGCCCTTAAAGTGTGAAAACCACAATCTGTCAATCCAGCTTTCCTCGACATCTCTTTCAACTCGTTAACGCTCCTTTCAACTCGTTAATACTCTTTTCAACTCGTTAATGCTCCTTTCAACTCGTTAATGCTCCTTTCAACTCATTAATATTCTGTTCAACTAGTTAATGCTCCTTTCAACTCGTTAATACTCCTTTCAACTCGTTAATGCTCCATTCGACTCGTTAATGATCCTTTCAACTCGTTAATGCTCTTTCAACTCGTTATTGCTCCTTTCAACTCGTTAATACTCCTGTAATCTCGTTAATACTCCTGTAATCTTGTTAATACTCCTTTCAACTCGTTAATACTCCTGTAATCTCGTTAATACTCCTTTCAACTCGTTAATACTCCTGTAATCTCGTTGTGCATAAAGACATACAGTGCACATGTATTACCTGTGTGTTTTTTATCATCTCCTTTTGAGAGAGATGTGCTGTGTTCTGAGTTGTGTAGTGGTGTTATCCCTGTGCAGACAGATAGTTGCTGGGGCTTCTCTGTGGCTCCTGGCTGCAGTTCCATCTGTCTTCCTCCCGCCCAGCCACACACCTGGGGTATGGCACACTGTCAAGGTGAACTGGCTGCTGCTGGGCAGGGAGACAGAGATGCTGCTGGGTTTTTCTCGCTCAGCAGTTTTCTGTGTGTATCAAGAATGGTCCACCACCCAAAAGACATCCAACCAACTTGACACAACTGTGGGAAGCATTGGAGTCAACATGGGCCAGCATCCCTGTGGAGTCCATGCCCCAACAAACTGAGGCTGTTCTGAGTGGTAAAGGAGGTGCAGTTTGTGTAGTATCTGTGTTTTCATGTTTTATATACGGTCTTTTTAAGCACAGGACTAAATGAATGTACCTCTGGTGGGATAATAAAGTTGATCTGAATCTGAATTACGAAGGTGTTCCTAATGATTTGTACACTCAGTGTGTAGTAGGCATTGCATTGACGCTGACATTTATTGGGGACGTTTTCTTAGACATGCCTTTAATCTTCGATAGCAAGAACGAGAATTACAGGCCTCACAGACAGTTACTTTCAACCTAAAAGGGTTGAGAATGGGATTCCCTAATGGCTCTGAGAGTCTTTATAGGGGAAGTCGTCCTCTGTGAGCGGATGTGTGTTATTCCCCTGGTCAGTGTTCACCTATTGTTGGCTGGAGGACTGAGCCTCGGTCTGTCATTTCCTGCTCTAACTCATCTCCAGATGATTTCCAGAATTCATCATGGAAATTGCTCAGGATTGGCCATTAGGTGTTTTTTCTTTCCCTCTCTGTGAAAGAAATGGATGACTGATTGATATTAGAGAGAGGAACTGCTGTGCAATGGCATTTCAGAACAAAAACGAGTGAAAATACAGGAGCCAACATCTAATAGACGGCACGGGTAAATTTGTAAGGAGTAGTGCTTTTGAGAAATGAATGTCACAGAGACATTCTTCAAAGTGTTTGTTTCCCGGGTGGCTTCATAGACTCCATTCATCTAACCCTAAATCCAATTTTTCTCTTTAGAAGGGGTAGTGGGTCAGGACTAGTTATCATGACAAATGGAAAAATTACCCCCGCCCCCCTCCCAGACCTCTGTTTGAGCCATGAGTCATTAACTCAATAGAAGATGATGAATTCTCTGGAAACATCCAAATGTTATCGAGCCTTTGGCATCCAGTCACCACTGGATTCAGGCCTTTGGCATCCAGTCCCCACTGGGTTCAGGCCTTTGGCATCCAGTCCCCACTGGGTTCAGGCCTTTGGCATCCAGTCCCCACTGGGTTCAGGCCTTTGGCATCCAGTCCCCACTGGGTTCAGGCCTTTGGCATCCAGTCCCCACTGGGTTCAGGCCTTTTGCATCCAGTCCCCACTGGGTTCAGGCCTTTGGCATCCAGTCCCCACTGGGTTCAGGCCTTTGGCATCCAGTCCCCACT
>QNTS01001906.1:0-10538 GCA_003317085.1 Hucho hucho
CCGGAGCCGCCACCTGGGACAAAAAGACCCACCCGAAGACCCCCCCATGGACTGTTGGCGCGGTCAGAGTCCGCGCATTTGGGGGGGGGGTACTGTCACGTCCAGGCCTGAGAAGACAGGCTGGCGTGTTTAGTTTTGTTTTGGTGTAGGGTTTTTTCTGTTCTAGGCTATCTATTTCTATGTTGGGGTAATGGTTCCCAATTAGAGGCAGCTGAGTGTCGTTACCTCTAATTGGGAACCATATATATGTTTGTAGTTTTCACTAGGGGTTTGCGGGTTATTGTTTGTTCATAGCTTTGTTAGTTTACTTGTTATGTTCAACGTTACGATCTTCGTTAGTTTTGTTTATTGTTTTGCCAGTTACGTTATTTAATAAAGAATGTATACTGGATACCTCGCTGCGCCTTGGTCCGTCACTCAGGAAGATCGTGACAATTATTTTGACCTCCCCACAGGTAATTGGAAGAGGAAGTGTAAACTCTAACAGTCTATTCGCTAGAAAGGTATTGTGGCGGCGTAGGGAATATTCTGGTGTTGGTAAGCAAATTTTCTGTAAGTCTACACATTTTTCCATTGATTCTGAGAGAAAATGTTGCAGTTTTGAAGTTAATCTACAGCAATTCAACACTGTTTGCAGTTTTGAAGCTTATTTCCTGCAATTCTATGCATTTTGCCATGACTAATGCTGCTTCCATGCTCAAACATTACAAAATGGCCATGTGCCCTGAATGCCCGGTTTTTGTAATTTGGTTCTCCCTGACTCTCTAGCTTTTATTTGATTGTTAGTTCTCAAATATGGTAATATAAAAAAATTGAATAGTTCAATATCTTTTCTGCATGCTTTCTAACTGGGTTTGGTCATTTAAGTTGACACTAACAGTTTTTTCTTACCACTTAGACAGCCACCTAAAACTTCTTTACCTCGGCAGACCCCAGTTTGAAAACTCCTCCTCTAGCTTACTGCCCAGGTGTGTATCCCCTCTACCTCTGAACTAAACACCAAACACAAGGTGCCACAAAAACACACACCTAGCTGCTGAGCCATCCATACTGATCAGGGGGTCAAAACTCTCACATCATCTGCAGTGCCCTTGTGAGATCTGTGTGTGTGTGTGTGTGGTACATTGTGTTTAGTTCAGTGTGTATGCGTGTGTGTGTGTGTGCAACATAAGGACACACTGATTGGCCCTTCCAGGATTTCACAACATCTCAAGTTTTCCCCTCCAAACTTTTAATATCTCTCTGCAGCGCTGCACAGGGACACTCCAAAGCCCTGAGGTTTGATAGCTCTAAACAAGTACTTTTGAAACTTTAATATCTCCTACAGCAGCTAGGGGACCCAGCCCTCCCTTAGGTCGAGTTCCTTATTGTAAAGGGGGCCTTTTTAAGGTCATGCTATAACAGAGGCTGTTATCATTAAGAGTGCAGGATATAAGCAGTAGAACATCTCCCAACACATTCATTACAACAGGGATTATTATTTTAATATGATGGGAGAGGGAGAGATAAAAAGAGAAAGAAATGCAGATAAGGGAGGGGAGGAGGTGGTGAAGGAGAAAGGGTAAGATAGGGAGACAGAAGAGCTGTAACTGATAAGAAATTGCTTCTTGTGTCCCTCTTCCAATTATTTACCCCAAAGCTATGGGCGAAACTCATAAAGTAGCGACTCGAGAGGGATGTTTTTGTTCCGTGAGATTGGTCCAACTGTCATCTTCATCTTCAAAGACAGTCGTTGACACTCTGCCAGAACACATCATGCGAGTAAACTTTGACCTGGGGACTTTGCTGCTGATTCCGTTGCCATGGTTACAGCTGCACACAGCGGGAATCAGGACATCTTTTTTTCTGTTCTTTTCGATGGCTGTCAAAGCCAGCATCAACTTCAACTGTCATCAATCAGCGTAGTGAGCAGGTCAGGGCAGACTGGCAGTTTTACGGCTAGCGAATCGTCGTTAAAGATACTTGGCTGAGTGACCAAGTAAACATACATTCAGATGAAGGTGAGGTGAGGAATATTCATAAAGAACTATTCATGAACTTTTAGCGGTCTGTGGCTGTAGAGGAGCAAGTGGTATCTGACAGAAGCAATCAGAGAGCAGGTGGCAGTTCTGGGAGATGCTAAATGGACAGAGATCACATCACATCAGAGCTACTGACACTTAATAGACAGACATCACAGCAGAGTTGTTGTCTGTGGTGTATATCTCCTCTCAGGTAGCATCAAAGATTTTTTATAACTAAACCAAGATAGACCACAGCTTGTCATTTCCAATGGGACCAAATGAGTCATAGTGGGCAGTACAAGCAAGGAGGTGGGCAGAGCCAAGCACGAGCCAGTGATATCCTTTTGGTGCATTCTATTATACATCTGCATATTTCCATTAGGGAACGCCTACTCTGTGAAGTGTGCGTGTGCAATAACTCAATTCGCCTTCGCAACTCCTTCTAAACGCTGCAATTTAAAAAACACAAAACTTAGTACACTCTGTTCATAACATATTCTAGTTTTGGGAACAGAAAACTGAATTGAGATCAAATGTTTAATCGATGAGAAAATTTGCAGAATGTCGGACAAAATCCATCTCGTTTCATCTTCTCTCACTGCCCGCCAGTAGGTTTCCTCTCTGAGTGGTAATGCCAACCGGATACTTCACATTTACACATCCGTCTCATTGTTCTATCTGTGGTAGCATCCTACTACATCTACACCCCCACAGCCACTCCAAATAAACAGATGACAGACACTACAACTCTCTCACCCTTCTGCTGTGTAGCTCCAAAGTGATCATTTTAATCATATTGGCAATGATTTCTTCTCCATCAGTCTGAGCAAATGATCCTTAACAAAACCCATAAAGAATATGAATGATTTGGACTGATGTGGAATTTCAATTAGTTAGTTCTTATTAATGTGTTTGATGGACAAAAGTGACACTTGCCAGACTATTGATTAGAGACACAACAAAGTGTGTGCACCCAACTCCCAATATGCCCAGTCAAAAGTAGTGCACTATGTAGGAAATAGAGTGCTATTTGGGACACAGATCACAACGTAGTCATATTTACAGCAATACAGTTATTCTCAATAGAACCAGGTGCTTAATTGTTTGCTATTGAAGCATCCCTCAGAGAGAGAGAGAGAAAATCTACCCCGTCCTCATCCCGACACATTCATCTAAAGAGAAACACCCACTCTAATAACTTGAAAACTGCTCTTTCAGTCAGTTGTTTGTCTGATGACAGTTACAGAAACAAATAACTGAAGACCATGGCTATCTGGACCCCTAAGTTGATTACAGATTCTGAGTTGTTTTTCCTCTTGTATTAAGTAAGCACGTCTTACCCAAAATTTAAACGGATAAAAAAAATCTGACCGGTAGTGTTGGGCCTCTTGACACACAGCCATCTGTCTAACATGGTGGCTTGGTGGTGTTCAGGGACTCAGCAACACATTATCAGTTAGCTAGCTACCACCTGGAGAAGCACAGCGACAGATGAGCAGAGCTGAGAGAGGATCCCCCTCCTTCCTGTTACCATTGGCCGCTGCAGGTCGGGGGCGTCGAGGGTTCGAGGAATGCTGTCAGCTCCATTTAGGGAGTGTGGCGGTGACGGGTGTCACGGCGATGGCAGGTGAACGCGGGGAGTGGTCGTGACCGATCAGCGTCAGAGACGAGGCGAGGCACCGTGATGATATGACAACAGGTCTAACTGACGACCACCTCTGCGACCGAGAGGCCTCCATGTCTCTGACTAGCTGAACCACTGTCTGGCGGTCTGCCTGTCTGCGAAAAGCTCAAACTCTGAAGGATACTTCTGAAAGTGAGCACACAAAGTTGGCAGGTCTGCCCCTTGCTGTGCACACACACACACACTGTGGCATGCACACAAACCCTCTCTCTTTCTCCCTCACACTCACAGACTCACACTCTCAATGAACGTCCCCGCGAGTCAGTGTTTTATTGCTGACTTTTACGGTAAAATGGTCTGATTCAAGTTCTCTGCTGGACAGACAGAAATAAAATAACATAATGTGAAAACTTGTCAATTCCTTGACTGTTTATCCAGACACACACACACAGTGAAAGTGCCATCCACTAACGGACTGAGATGCTTTTAGGGACTATAGAGAACAATGGTATTTAACTGGGAGGCTGGAACATTATCGTCTGTCAGGAACAACACAGCCTTACTCCATCTCTCTCCTCCTCACACTCCCTCCATCTCTTCTCTTCACACTTCCTCCATTCTACCAATCAGCTTAGCTCCCTATGAGAAAATAGACTTCTCTGCCAAACATCCCCACTGTCGAGACCCAGCCCCTACCGGGAACGATAAGAGGAAATCACCTTTAGACAAAAAGAGAAATAAAATATATTTTTATGACTCAGAGAAGTCCTATAGAAAAGGCAGCAGAGCTTTGCCAAGTCCTATGCCTATGTCCAGCTGAACTGATGGAATGTTTCAGAGGCCACCACAAAGGTCCTCAACTCTGGTGATTAAATGTCAAGCAACTTCAAATTCATGTTGAACACTCAAACCGGCTGCAAAAAGCCACAGCTGCAGCTTTGCCAATAAATACAGTACCAGTCAAATGTTTGGACACACCTACTCATTCAAGGGTTTTTCTTTATTCCTACTATTTTCTACATTGTATAATAGTAGTGAAGACTTCAAAACTATGAAATAACACATATGGAGTCATGTAGTAACTAAAAAAGTGTTAACAAATCAAAATATATTTTATATTTGAGATTCTTCAAATAGCCACCATTTGCCTTTATGACAGCTTTGCACACTCTTGGCATTCTCTCATCCAGCTTTATGAGGTAGTCACCTGGAATGCATTTCAATTAACAGGTGTGCCTTGTTAAAAGTGCAATTGTGGAATTTCTATCCTTAAAACATTTGAGCCAATCAATTTTGTTGTGACAAGGTAGGGGTATAGCCCTATTTGATGAAAGATCAAGTCCATATTATGGCAAGAACAGCTCAAATAAGCAAAGAGAAAGGACATTACATCATTAATTTAAGACATGAAGGTCAGCAAATATGGAACATTTCAAGAACTTTGAAAGTTTCTTCAAGTGCAGTCGCAAAAACCATCAAGCGCTATGATGAAACTGGCTCTCATGAGGACTGCCGCAAGAAAGGAAGACGCAGAGTTACCTCTGCAGCAGAGGATAAGTTCATTAGAGTTAACTGCACCTCAGATTGCAGCCCAAATAAATGCTTCACAGAGTTCAAGTAACATACACATCTCAACATCAACTGTTCAGAGGAGACTGAGTGAATCAGGCCTTCATGGTCGATTTGCTGCAAAGAAACCACAACTAAAAGATACTAATAAAAGAAGAGACTTGCTTGGACCAAGAAACACGAGCAAAGGACATTAGACCGGTAGAAATCTATCTTTTGGTCTGATGACCTCCGTGTCTTTGTGAGACGCAGAGTAGGTGAACGGATGATCTCCGCATGTGTGGTTCCCACCGTGAAGCATGGAGGAGGTGGTGTGATGGTTCTTTGCTGGTGGTGACACAGCATTCTGCAGCTGTACGCCATCCTATTTGGTTTGCGCTTAGTGGGACTATCATTTGTTTTTCAACAGGACAAAATATAAAATCTATTTTGATTTATTTAACACTTTTTTCATTACTACATGATTCCATTTGTGTTATTTCATAGTTGTGATGTCTTCACTGTTATTCAACAATGTAGAAAATAGTAAAAATAAAGAAAAACCCTTGAAAGGGTAGGTGTGTCCAAACTTTTAACTGGTACTGTATGTTGGGCCGCAAGCTAAATGACGAACCTCAGAACTATATACAGAAATAGCTGAAGTGCTAACAGTTGTGGCAATTAATACTGTGTGTGGTAGGGTAATAGGGAAAGCTTTGGTGAGTCATTCTGTCTGCTTCGCAGTGAGACCGTTTCTCTCAGCGTGTGTTGACCCGTCCGTTTGAGGTGAGGGAAGAAGGCGGTACATGTCTAAAGATGTCTTAAAGCTGTCTGTCCATTAAAGCTGTCTAATTTTAAAAAGTGACTTCTCTCTCTAGTCAGGTGAAGAAGTGTCAGAGCCAGACAGGTGAAAGTCTTCATAGGGATGGAAGAAAGAGTACAGTTCAGCAAAAGAAAAGCCTAAGAATATAACAAGGTAGCCCGGCTGGTCATAATATGTGAAAGACCAATCCGAGAAACTTCCATTACTCTTCTCTCTGTGTGTGTTTGTGCTCCCATGTTCTCCTTTCCAAGCTGTGTTCCCCAAAGAGAGCTTTGTGAGTGTTGAACCATTATCTGTATGATAAAAAATCTGTCCGATCCACACCACAGTATCCAGCACAGCCAGCACTTCTATCCCCTCGTCCTTGGTATAACCCCAAGCCTGGCGCCCACCCACCTTCTCCCATCAGAGTGTGTTCCCATGTGGTTTCCCTTCCCACGTTCACCCTCTACACCCCCAATCACGGTGTGTTTCACACTGACTGCACGTCAGTACGGGGAGAGAGTTGGAGACATAGGGGCCTGCCAGATTAAACACACACACACACACACACACACACACACACACACACACACACACACACACACACACACACACACACACACACACACACACACACACACACACAAACGGGTGCTGCTATGCAGTGATCTGACAAGGAGTGCTTTTACCCCAGCAAAACTACTCAATCAGGTCAGCACTCAGAGGGTGCACCATGCAACTATAGGAAAAGCAAGCTCTGCTCAATCAGGTATAACTATAAGGAAAGCAAGCCCTGCTCAGCCTCAATCAGCTATATGAAAAGCAAAAAGCGAGGCCTGGAGTAATAGACCCGTGTGTGTTAGTGCAATCAGACACAGACAGTCTCAGCAGTAAGATATACATATACCATAAACAGACCACTGAGGCAGGAAGCGTCACTACACTGACTGTACAAAACATTAGGAACACCTTCCTAATATTGAGTTGCACCCCATTTTGCCCTAAAAACAGCCTCAATTCGTCTGGGCATGGACTCTACAAGGAGTTGAAAGCGTTCCACTAGGATGCTGGCCCATGTTGAATGCAACGCTTACCACAGTTCTGTCAAGTGGATGGTGGACCATTCTTGATACACACAGGAAACTGTTGAGTGTGAAAAACCCAGCAGCGTTGCAGTTATTGACACGCTCAAACCGGTGTGCCTGGCACCTACTACCATACCCTGTTCAACTAAATATTTTGTCTTTCCCATTCACCCTCTGAATGGTACACATTCACAAAACATGTCTCAATTGTCTCGAGGCTTGAAAAACCATCTTTAACCTGTCTCCTCCACTTCATCTACACTGAATAAAGTGGATTTAACAAGTGACATCAATAAGGGATCATAGCTTTCACCTGGATTTGGTGCCAGAGGGCCTGGATGTTGCTTTGGAGGCCACTACATGTGCCCCACCTGGAGAATAATCTAGGGGAAACACTACTATGGAGGGAGTGGGAATGCATACAGCCAGTTATATGCAGTATACTATAACAGTAACTAGTAAAGGTTCTACTTGGCTTGTCTGTAAGGGATACCCAGCAGTGCCAGAGTATTTATAACATACAACTGTTGCATGGAGAATGCTCCCACAGGGTCTGGGTTTCAAATACACTATTTTAGTACATTGAGAGACACTATTACACTCTCTAAGTACTATGTAATGTAAAGTGAATCTAGACATGGCCAAGCCCCTGCCTTACAAACAAACAAGTTCACTGCTAACACTCAGGTTAAGCTGAGCCAGGAATGTCACCAGGGGAATTTTCCCTTTAAAGAAATGTTCCTTGGGAACTAGACAACTGTATATTCTACAATGAAAACGATAAAGATCACGACCAACACTGCTGTAGGCCTCCCAGACCTGTCTCTGCAAAATTAAAAACGCACATTGTCATTGTATTAGGTATCATGACAATGAAACTGCTGTATAAAGCATTGGACGTCGTATGTGTCCTGTAAAAACTGTTCGTGTGTGGGTGTGTGCGTGCGTGACAGAATTAAATAATAGAGGAGTTTGCTTTCAGCAATCAAATCATAACACACAAAGGAACGTGCGCATGTTTTAATCGAATTGACCGAAACAATCTCATCCCATGATGTAGCTTAATCTAAAACAACCGATAACAACATTTATATTCAAATGTAATTGATTGATCAGAATCTCTTAATTATATGACAATAACATTACGGAGTGCAGTTCAGAGAATTTGAGTGCGATGTTATTAAACTATTCCAACCTGAGAAATTGTATGCCATCACATCCCTACAATTCTTCATCTACCGTGCCACCGGTAACAAAACATTGTGACACTTGACACTTCTCCTGTGAAGAATAGACAAATGAACTTAGCCTCAACAGAGCTCATTTTCCCATAGACTCAAAAAGTGACAGACTTGAAATGACTGAAAAAAAGCAGTTCTTGGATATAGTAGGTAGTAGGCTAATTTCAACGACTAAAACAATATACTACTTTATTGGAAGTTATCTTCAGTAATTAGACACGACCGTCCGACAAAATCATGAGAACAGCTATGATCACGTCGTAACATAAAACAAATAAATCGAATAATAGCACTCTAGTTTTCCACTTACTAGGTTACATGTTTATTACAGCGTAGAAACATGTGCCCAGTCAGTGCCCACAAATGCCACCGACAGCCCAGCCAACTGTCCTTTCACAGGTGCGCAGCAGTACAGTGCGTGACTCCCAATAAACAAAAACGTTATTGTCTTTACCTGTTGGCCCTTGGTCCATAGTATCAGCGTAGATCCCGACGACCAGTATCAGTAGAAACACTCCACTATACATTTTAACGTTTTAGTCCAGCTCCCGTTATCAGATGAAATCCTTGTAGTGAGTGACTGCGACAGGACTGTTCCAAAGTTGTCCGCTCATTGATGACTGAAATCCTTGCTGAAAAGAGTCGCCCCCCATGCAAAACACACTGGCAATTTGAGCCGCTACAGCTGACGTAGGGGGCAAAGAATGGTAAAATAACCCTTTCACTTTGCGCCGGCAATCAAGTGGTCAAATACAGGTCTACAGCGCCGCCATGTGGTAGCTTTGTATTGCACCGACACCATCATATCCAACAACACAGCTTTTTTGTGTGGAACATCTTATCATAATAATTAGCATTTTACATTGAAACCAACCAAAACCATCCAGATGTGACATGCCTAATTGATATGGATATATGGAAATGCCAATACATATGTTATGCCTCAACAGAATATGCTGCAGGTACAGTACAGTCTTTGTGTGTTTTTCTTAGCAGCAGAGACAGTGTGGGAGGGAGTTGTAGGCTACTCCAGATGCCTCTGGTGGGTGGGTGAAATGCAGCAGCAGGAGGAGAATGAGGGGAAGAGGAAGGTTTGGATACTTCTCCATGGTCACTTACAACTCTCTCTCTCTCTCTCTCTCTCTCTCTCTCTCTCTCTCTCTCTCTCTCTCCCTCTCCCTCCCTCCCTCCCTCTAGCTCTACCTCTCTTTATGCTCTGTCGCTGTACCTCTCTCACTCCCTCACTACACAGACTTCCATACTTCCCTGGAAACCAGCATGAAGAACAAAGTTCAGGAGAGGAGGAAAATTATGAGGAAAGGGAAGAGAGAGAGTGGGTAGGCTTACAGATGGAGGCTCATAGCAGAATAATATAATCTATGACACAGGAGTGGAACGTTTCAGGTAATTAACATGTAGTAGCTATTTGAAGAGTCTCTACATCCATCTAAAGGTGCAGCGCTCGACTAAAACGTCTGAATATGCAGACTTTTCTCAGTCACAACGTTGCTCTCTTTTCCTGTGCAAGGGTGATAGTCAGACACGTTACCATACATCTGAATGATGTATATCACAGATCAGGACATTGTCCTCTTTAGAAAGTTATGAACATAATCAAACCACTTTTGTCACAGGCACTCCATTTAACAGATTAGAAAATGTTCCAGAGTCCGTAGAGCCTCAATCTCCTGATGGAAAGCAATCAGCCTTTACAGTACTTTAGAAAGCCTGTCAAACACAGAACAACACACACACACACAAACACACACACACACACACACACACACAGACAGACAGACAGACAGACAGACACACAAGCGCTACTTAGCGGAAGATATGGACAAATGGGACAAATGCTACTCGTCTTAGAAATCATTTGCATTGAGCCACAAATGCAATTAAGCATTGTTCCATGAATGTTGTTTTATTCCACAACATCAGTTTTCCAATCAGCACGGGTTGCCTGAGAAAGTTAGTCGATAAAACAAAGGATGGAATCAGCCCCTTCCCTTGGGAGAAAGAAAAGCGTAACGTGTCATTATGAACAGTAAGCAAATGTCAGATGAATGTCTTGTTGCTTATTATGACCCTAACGATTGGATTTTTAGCGTTGCGTGTTGCCAGAAACTATGTCAGAGGCTGTGTGTGTGTGTGTGTGTGTGTGTGTGTGTGTGTGTGTGTGTGTGTGTGTGTGTGTGTGTGTGTGTGTGTGTGTGTGTGTGTGTGTGTGTC